>KN502317.1:0-16633 GCA_000787155.1 Scartelaos histophorus | reverse complement strand
ACGCAGAGGGCAGATAGGCTCCAGATAATGACACTTCTAGACATATTTGGCTTTGATATCTGCATCTTTGCTTTTGGGTCCGGCCCGGTCAACGCTCTTCATTCCCCCAAACTGAGCCTGCTTAAGATTCATCATTCATAAATTGGGAATGTGTCACCTTTGAAGTGTAATTACGGTGCATGCCACGAAGGGAGTTTAGTGAATCAAGTGCTCCTCCCCGGCTCACTTTAAGGCCTGGAGACGGACCGGGCGTGATGCGAATGAGGACGGAGAGGTACACGTGTCCTGTGGCGCTCAAAGTACTCGGACTGGGAATTGCGGGGTCCCTCGATTCCATACGACACGCAATATTATCAAGATATGGCGAGACGTGCGATAATCGATATACTGACACTGATATATTGTTTTTTTAAAGATGCACTGTGTAACTTTCTGGTTGGAGGTCTGTTAGCTGCTTGTTTCTGTGGATATGTCATTGCTCGGCCTGGAATGTTCCACAGTATGACGTTAAACAGCAACATTTATTAAATTGCAGGTGGTTTTATGGCTCACCTTGCCTGGTTTGGTAGATCCTCCACTAGAAATGTTACGTAATGCATTTTGACAACAGTATTTCTTTGTTAAACTACTGCTTACTCATCAAAACTGTGAATATGTCAAGTGTATTGCATAAAAAAACTCATACTCTTGGCGATATATCGATTCAGCAGTCCACAATAACGATACCGTATCACCGTATCATGATATTTTAGATATTTCAATATTTTTGCACACTAAAACTACTCAGGGATTTCAAAATGTGAGACACAGCTATAGATGTTATATGTGGAATTTAATAAAACAATTTTGAAAGTTTAAATACCAACTATGAAACTTCAGTACAGACAAATCAAGAAAAAGCTAAATAAATTGCAAAAATACAAGCTGGATTTGGTACTTCGGTTTAAAGATTTGAAATGTCACAGAGCAAAGGGCTTGTGACTTGATTTAGACTTGAGGCCAAAGACTTGAGACTTGTAAAATAACCACAAGGTCCCACGTCTGCCAATTACAAGAACTGTTGACATAATGTTAAAATATTCTAAATTCAATTTTGTACCTTGGTCTCAACCCAAGTATCCAATCAGAAAGCAAAATGAGCTCATCACTTTGGGTTGCCAGATTGTAAAACTAAAATTACAATGGATCCAAAATAGCTTTCTCTGATATGATGTGTCCTAGTATTTGACAGCTAATGGCATCCCGGGTTCACTTGTTAAACCAGTTGAAGCGCAGGTTACTAACTATTACCTCTATAATGACAATTCCCCCTTTACCATTGCTAAAGTTGTGGTGCTAAAGAGCTAAAACTGTTTAATATTCTGAACCCATGGGTGGTGATGATTTAAAGCCTCAGTCTCTTCTGACCTGCATTGGAGTTCTTTATTTTGATCCCTAATGTCATTAATCTTTATTATGAATATGTCAGTGGAGTGATTTAGGACAGTGTGCTTTGTGGCCAACACTGGCTCCATACAAAATCAGGCTGTAAGTCTTGTGGAATGGTCCCGGGCATCTGAGGCGCGGAGGTGTGTTCCAGCGGCTGCTCCCACAACTATTCTTCTTGCGTGGTTCAAAGATAAATTAGCAGCTTCTAAATAATGCAGTGAACCCTAATTCTCTTTGATTAGTAGCAAGTTAGAGGATAGCGACCCATTGAAATTGGTCATCAGCATAAATAATGACTGAATGAACTGATAAAATGCAAAGTCGCCGGCCTTCATAAATCAAATGAAAACCACTTGGTGTGGAAGTCATTGGAATTAGAAGTCCATGCTCCTATTAATTATGTTGCCTTGCCAGGGCGACAGTGTTATAAATCAGTTGTGAAAGGTACTCCAGCCGGCTGGCCTGCCCAGCAAGGCTCAGTGCAAACTGCAAATGGCTCTGTATACCCCTTAATTGTTTCTTAAACAAGCCACCTCCAGAGGCCCATGCTGATAGACACGCAGACAACACCATTCAAATGCACTGGAGAGTTACAACACACCAAACTGTGGCTATGACCAAGAGTTTTATCTTTGATCAGAACTAATGGAAAAAATGACTTTATGTTCATTTACAAAGTCCTGCCAAAATTATCATCTGCTTCTTGTAGCACTGGGTAATATCAGCTGAAAGGTGATCTCATCCCTGTAGCAATCTTCTATTTTGGTCATACAGTATTGTGATTTGTTCAATCAAAATAGTGAAGAAAATTGTGATATCGCCCACTCCGAGCTATTTGTAAGTTATTGGACTTTTCCTGTTTTTACTTTCCCAGGCATATCAGCAAGTACCTAGTAAGACGTGTGTTGTGTGAGAGTCCTGTCTGCTGTGTCAGCCACATGTGTTGTGTTTTAGAGCAGCTCAGAGCTACACATTGACCTGAGAGTTACCTCTGACCCAGGCCTGTGCTTAAGATCTCAGTTTACACTATGTGATGGTCAGGTCCTCTGTACGCAGCCTGTATTGGAGAAGAGTGGAGCTGTGTTAGTGCGCATGCCCGCTCTGTGAAGGCTCCACCAGCCCACCATCAATCACTAGCTCCTTATTAGCCTGTCTATAACTGACTGCAGCTATTTTGCTGGCTATGCTATTAGAATAATTGCATTCCTATGCAGTTGGCTGTTCTGCTAGATTTATTTGTTTTTACAACACAGAGCTCTTATGAGGTTAAACAACTTGTGATGGTGCCTGTAAATGTGGGTTTGGAGATGTCAGGAGCGTAATGGACTAGTGGCAGATAGGACAGGATTGTAAAGTGTTTACTCAGTGTGTCACCTTAAACACAGAGTGTAGCGCTGCTTGTGTTGTGTGTTTAATGTTCAGAGTGCGGGAGGATATCTTTATCTTTCTATATATCTGTGTAAAGCCCTCAGAACTCCCTGCCCTGCACTAAACGTGTAGAGTGACTGTGCAGCTCCATAATGGCCTTATTGAGTTTAAAGTGACTGCAGGCAGCAGTGACGGCCTCTAACCTGTGCTCCAGTATGAATCCTCCTCTTTGGCCCGTTAGTTATCTCAAATGGCCCGGTAATCTCAATCATCTGATTTGGCACTGCTCTCCCCTCTGCTACTGGATTAGAAGCACGCTGGACTCACAATCTATTACAGCAGGCAGACAAAATAGCTCTCTCCTTTTAAATGAGGCCTGCTCTGTCAATCCATCCCCCTCTCTCTCCCTCTCTTGGTCCTCACGTGTGCAGGAGGGTCCCACTGAAACCATTTAGGCTGTAGAAGTGGAGCGGGCTGGGCCTCAGGTGTCTGTGTCACGGTGATGAATCACACAGAGCACATATTAAACCTTCCTTATGTGAGAGACACCTGTGTGGAGCCCAGCCCCTCCCCTCCCCAAAACCCAGCACTACTGGAAAAGATGCAGTGAATATGAGTGTGTGTGGCGGACATAAAGGCCGGCTTGTCCCTGAGAAATTGATTTATTGAATTCCCTGACATTTTAGTTGTGGTCGTTATGTTATATTTATGGGGGAATTGCCGGAGCCTCTCATTATGCTCTCCTAATTTATTTTACATACTTTTACGGCCGCTTGTGCTCAGCAGGCCTTTACAGCAGCTGTTATTGAAAAAGAGAAAAAGGCAAGTACATATCGATCAAGATTTACATGTTTATTGCGTAGGTAGAGATTTATGGTATGGCTATGTTTGGGTCAGGCTGTTTTTCACTCTTTGCTTTCATACTTACAGAGAAGCAGCAGTCATGCACTTTCTCATGGGATATGAAGGGGGAGCAGTGTATAAGTTTAAAACAGGTAAACTAATAGGATTTCTCATGGGGCTGCAATGAAATCGAAATCACAGTTTAAATGGAAACAGTTAGCAAATCATGTGACATATGGCATCATGGTGGAAAGGCCATTGAAACTGCACAGAAAGTAGAACCTGCACCACAGGACTGGACTTGACTGATGTTTGATGTTTTTATCAGTATGTAGTAGTTTTGTGTAAGTACTGAGTGTGGAAAGAGGGGTTGGGTGTTCGGGTGTGGGTGGGTTTTTTGTATTTTTGTATATTTTTATTTTTGTTTGTGCTTAATTTCAAAATTGGAGAAAAATAAAATAAAAAAGTCAAATATGGAACCTATAGACAGTCTTTAGTAGTGTCTAGGTTTATTTTTTGTGTGTTTAATTTCAAAATTGGAGAAAAATAAAACAAAAAAAACTTCAAATATGGAACCTATAGAGAGTCTTTAATAGTGTCTATGTTTATTTTTGTTTGTGCTTAATTTCAAAATTGGAGATTTCAAAATTGGAGAAAAAATAAATAAAAAATCCCAAATATGGAACCTATAGAGAGTCTTTAATAGTGTCTATGTTTATTTTTGTTTGTGCTTAATTTCAAAATTGGAGAAAAATAAAATAAAAAACCTCTAATATGGAACCTATAGAGGGTCTTTCTTAGTAGAAGGTTATTTGGCCATTTGCAGCACTACAAAGACATAGACTACAACCCCATTTGTATCATGAGCATTTGAACAGCAGGTCTGCATTTAAGGTTTCACCTAAGACTTACTATATATGTAAAAGAAAAATAAATAAATTCAAATTAAATCCAAACAAAACTAAATTCATGGATCATTCCAGAGCTCTAAAGCTTTCAAAAAATTATACTTAATTCAACTTTTTAAAGGCTTTTATGGTCATTTTAAGTCCATCATTCAGGTTGTTCCATATACTATTTCTTTTTTTTTTAGATATGCCTGTTATACTGACACTCTCTGCACTCCTGTATAACTCCATATGGTTATCAGCCTTTTACATCACTATGACTGTACTCAGGCCAACAAGATTTAAAAAATGGTAGTGTAAAAAGAGTATTTGCTTGCAGTTCTATCCATTCAGCCAATGCATCTATTAGTATTAGTAATTCTGAGTTCAAATGACCAACACAGACTAAACTGTCGCCTCTTTGCGTTGCCAGAGTCCAGGGGAGCAGTGCTTGTAGTCCGCTGTAGTCTCCTCGATCTGAGTTCTGGTCCTGTCACAGCTGACTGATGAGCAGGCTTCCTCTGAAAGCATCACAGGTGGAAATAAAGACAGCAACGTGTCACCTATCTACCCCCCACCGGCACCCGCCAACCCCTCCCTCGCACCCGTCACCGCTGGATGTATTGACGTGGACAGAGGAGGCACCTGTCCCCCCAGTCACCGCTCACCTTGGCTCGGGCCGCAAAGTCAGCGACCGCGCGGCCATCACTCCGCTCGCTGTCCGGCGGATTATTTAAAGCCAAACAAATATGGTCGCCCTGAATGTCACGGCAAGGACACCCCGCCTCATCTCCACCAATCAGTGTCGCCCGTTTCAAATCACCCTTTCTCCTTCTCGCGCCCACAAATCCATCTTGTACCCCGGCGCACTCCCCCATTCGACCCCTCCGCGGCACATTGAGGGGCGGGTCCACGTGGCAGATTTACGACCAGCCCCCGTCAACTGGCCAGGGAGGATTTATTGACGTCGCTTGTCAGCTTTCTTTTTGAGGAATTGCACGTGGAATTAATTTTAACTACGTCTTAATGTTAAATATCCTGGAAACACTAAATTTCATGGTAGGTGATGGTCAGAGGAGCATATATCATGTCCGCAGAGCTACACTGGTGGAGGAGGCTTTTTAAGTCTTTAATTTAATCAGAAGAGAGATCGTAACTACTCCAACTCAGCTGTTAATTACACGTCTTTATGCAGAGGAATGATCCCGGGACCCTATTTAATGCATCGAAAGTTTAAGTGATTTGATTTTATTGTTTTTATTACTTAATCATGTCCAAGGCCACAGAAGTGTACTGCAAAAGGTAATGCTGTGTCACTTAAAAACAAGAGGACTGTTTTTGCAAATCAGCATTAGACATTAGATATGATAGATTGATTTGGGATTTTAAGATTTACAATTTATGTCTAAAAATCAAGATAAAATTCACAATGCACATTTTAACCAGTAGCTTGCATTAACCCAAGCCCAAGCATTAGGGGAGGTAGCTGAGCTCAAGATCAATGGCACTGAAGGAAGGGACAAATGTAGAGGACACATTTGCAGTACCTCCACACACTGATGAATTCAGCTATTAAAGGTGGATAACTGCTAGGTAATTAAATTTTCCTGTAAAGCACATATTCTGATACTGGGCCAACAATGCATTATACTGTATACTGCAATATGTGTACATCCCAATACAGTGCCCATGCAATTTAGGGGTCTCTGATAGAGCAGAGGAATGAGCAGGGTACTCTGCAGATACAAGGCTGTACACAGGGCTGTACACGGGGCTGTACACAGGGTTGTACACATGGCTGTACACATGGCTGTACACATGGCTGTACACATGGCTGTACACATGGCTGTATGGCTGTACACAGGGCTGTACACATGGCTGTACACAGGGCTGTACACAGGGCTGTACACATGGCTGTACACAGGGCTGTACACATGGCTGTACACAGGGCTGTATGTCTGTACACTGGGTGTGGTGTGACTAGGACCACAGTCATGGCCTCTCTGCACAGGTTTCTCCCTCACTTTGCTGCTGATGTGTCCTTCAGAGGAATACTCATCTCCACAAACAAACATCTGCTTTGCTCTGTCATTAGAACCATCTCACTGACAGTGAGATTTACACTCAGATAAAGTTTGGTCTGAGACGCTGCATCATCAGGAGATCAGTGATCTGTGCACAGTTATGTGGTCACTGGGGATTTTTAAGTCTCTATGGTAGAGCCATATGTTTGTAAATAAGGCGTTTTACTGTTCTATTCTAAAATTATAGGCATAAATTATCTTATATAATTATAAAAATAGACATTACAGCTGTGATATATTACCAAACTATCCAAATAAAGAAAAAAGCAAGACTTAATTTAAAAGAGAGACTTTATTTGTCCCAGTGTGAGGTTGCAATAGCAAATTACTAGAAAAATAGTATCCAAAAATATAAAAAATATTATTATTAAAAGTAGATTCAGGGCAGTATGCAAATCTAACATTGCCCAGATGAATGCATTTTAGTTTAACCCATGAAGTTCTAGTACTGTGCAGTAACCACAGGACCATATACTGCTTAACTGAGGTGTAGTACACAGCACATACATAGTTCATGTATGATGACTTCTTAATCTTCTGATTGGCTCCATGACTCATATATGTCAGCTCTGATTAAGTCCGAGCTTCTTCTTGTTGTTCGTGTTGCTAAACTCACAGATCACTCTGATTTTGGCCTTAGGGAAAAGCAATTACTCTCCCATCTGAAGAGAGGGGCTGCTCCCTCTCCCCTGTCAGGATAATAATAACACAAATGTCACATCATGTCTTAATGAGGCCTTTATATGATGCTTAATGACACCACTGTGTCCAATAGCACTGCAGCAGCCTTTGTCTCTCCTCTATTACTCTTTTAAATGGGCCTGTATTGTCCTCCTCATAAGATAATGCCCTGCATATTAAACTAAACACTCAGCTTTATATGACATTACAACCAACATATGTGTAGAGATAAATGGAACTGCAGACTAACTATACAGTTTTATTGTTAGAGGTTCATTGGATTTATTGTGAATGTTTTTTTTCTCTATATAAGGTTTGTTTTATCGTAAAAATTCAAATTATTTTGCTGAAAAGCGATATATGTGCATCTGTGTTTAAGTCACTGCATGGCACACATTTAGGCCCCGAGGTCAGGTTGAAGGGCCCCTGTGATTAAAAACCTTGCTCTCAACTCTGACAAATCCCCCTCTCTGTCATATAGACTGTGTGCTCCCCTCAGGCTGCTGTGGCACACTGGTCAGTCCTGTGCCTCCAGGTTCAAAGGACAAATACTCTAAGAAAACAAAAGTGTGTGGAGAGGAGCACCTCACAGTCCCACCGCTCCACTGTCTGCTGCACTGGCAACCGCTCAGTGCATATAATTACAAGTAATTGGCAAATAGTAGGCTCTGACCAAACAGAAATGGTTTAATTATGGCTAATTAACACCTAGTTGATTATGGTTAATTACTAGTGTTTGATAATGGAGGAGCAAAGTTGTCAGTCTGGAGACAAGCAGGAGCCATCTGGATCATTGAGAGCCATATGCTGATGGCTGCTCTGCTTTGTGGGACCAGAGCTGTCAGGGCACAGACACAGGCAGGTGTGTGCTCTCAGCATCTGCACCGTAAACATGTTAGCAAACACACTAACACACTAACACACACACCCCAACACCCACACAAACTAGAGCAGATTTAATTAAAGAGCCTCACAATATTTACACCGTTTATCCGCTCAATCAGAACCACAGCAGTGAGGTCTCTGAGGGCTGGAAGCACAGTGCCCACCATTCAATACACATTACACAACACAGAATATATGTTTCTCACATTAAACAATATTGCAGTAATCTATATTGTACAGGACAACCAAAGATAACTGGGGTGGCACAGTGTTTAGCTTTCCAGCCTCTCAGCAAGAAAATGCATGTTCTCCTTGTGCCTGTGCAGGTGCTCTGGATTCCACTGCCACTGAAAACAAAATGACATTTAAGAAGCTCACTGGGACTTGCCTGGTAACATAAGGAATAATTAGAACAATAATAATAATAAATACTAAATGACAATACTTGTGTACAATATTATTGCATGGGTAAAACAACTGTTATTGTTATTTTTATACAAAATAGAGTATAGTGATATTTGTACAGCATGATTTGATGGTCTTAGACTCCTCGTGTGTCTCTGTCTCAGTGTAGCTCTGCCTGGACACTGTCTTCAGGATGCTCCATCACAGGTTTACAGGTTTACACACACTCTTATTAGGGCTGCAGTGATGAATGGTCCCAAAGTTTGGGGAAGCTGAGTGTTGTGCCATTAGACCAAAGTGACTGCTAAGAGCCGTGGAAATGATTGGAAACAGAAGGCTCCCCGCTGTAAACAAAAGAAATGAGCCTGCACTAAAATTGTCTGTCTGTCCCTGTTAATTAGCAGCACATGCAAAGTGAAATTAGCTATGACGCACTTGCGCAAGAGAAAGACAAATAGGGCCTTATTGGGAAAGAAGAAAGTCAGGATTTGCCATACATTACATTAGTCATGTTTAATTGTGGAATCAATTAAAATTTGCCGGATAATGATGATTTATATGTGTTTGTGTATAATTTGATATTCATTAAGTCCGCCAGACACACGCTGCTATCAGCTTGTTAATTGTGTTTCCTTTTTGTTGAAGGGTGGCTTTTGAATGCAATTGGCTTAAAGTTAACAAACTCAGTTGACGGAGCGATCCTGAAAGCACCGCAAAGCTGTGTAGTGCTGCTGTAGCACTTTGTCACTTCTTATTTGCCTGTTTTCAGTATTCTTCATCAAACACTGCTGAGTTCTGTTATAATGTGTGTGTAGTTTGTGTTTTTTTACTATTTATTTTCTGCATTTGCATCAACATCCCACACCTCACATTTACAATGAAACAGAAGTCTTACAATTAAAGGGCACATATTACACTTCATGATCTATGTTATAATGTTGTTTCTTGATCAAAAACATATCTGGAGTTGTGTTTTGTTTCATTCACACATGTTTAATACACAAATCCTGCACATTTAGTTCTTCTTTAAAACAGAAAACAGTCTGTTCCACCTTGTGATGTCATGTGGTAATACAGGAAGTGCTCCACTGTGTTTTTAAACTCTCTACAGCTTCACTAGTATCATTTGGACAATTTGAGCCCTGGAATTGCCGATCTCTACTGAACTAAAGAGAACTACTGCTTTAAGATATCACAAGATGGAGCAGAGCATTTTGAGCTTTGGAGATGTAGACAGACTAATAATAAATTATACTCAAACGTGCAAAAAAACACAAATCCAAGTATGTTTTTGAGGAGGAAACTGCATTCTAACGTGACCTAAAGCTCACATGAGTCTATTTATAGGACGTTTAAGCAAAAGTAGTCATAGTCCAGGATCATATTTGTGTATTCCAAATGGCCCTTGTGGCTGTGTGTGGCTCCTTGTGCTTTGTGCTTTGTTGTACGGCGAGCTGCAGAGTGGTTGGAGCCGTGCATAATGCAGCTTCATCATGCACATGTAATGCGTGTGTTTGAGGGCACCAGACAGTAGTGCTAGACCCCCCTCTCCACTGTAACACCGAGATGTAGGCCAAGTGGAAGAGTGCCAAATGATCCAACGCGGGACAAGATTTCCCATTCAAACAGCGCAGGGCTTTTCCTCCTTATTCATTTTCTTAGATTACCATCAAATTTGTGTCACCAGCTCGGCAGCGTTATTGACTCACAGCGATGCTCTCCTTTGCAGTGCTTGTTATTAGCTGACATGCTGACATTTTCATATGTGTCTTTGCTAATGCCTGCAAATTGCTCTGACCGGAGAACGTGAGAATTGAACAGATAATTTTAATAGGATCCTACTGAGGATGCCTTGCGATGCGCTCACTTTACACATGTAGAATACCAATTGTAACCTGTTTTCAGAGGCGACTAAGGGAACAAACTCTAATGGCTTTTGACAACATTGTATTAGGCACAACAACTACGCATAATGTACCGAAAAATTGGACGTGAAATTGGAAACATAGCCGAGAACAAAGTAAATTTACATGGTTTGGTAGGTTTGGTGATGTCTGATATCATACTCTCTCATGCAAGCTCTATCTGCAGGGAGAAGGCAGGAGCGGCGAGGGGGGCTTAACAATGGATATCAGTGCAGAGAGCTTTTAAAGTTAAGGCTGATGGATGGCTTGTCAAAAAAATAATTGCACTGGTATGGAAGTGGGCTCGCACGCGCCTGCCGAGGAGGCTGGGAGGGGCAGGCGGGCAGAGGGGGGGGTATATACGGGGGTGTGAGAGCGACAGAGGAGGAGCGAGGCGCCATCAGCAGAGAGCATGATGGGAAGTGACACTGGTCTGTCAAGAGGCTGTGGCTGCCCAGGGAAGTGTGAAGCCGGAGCTGTGAGGTGGCAGGAGAGAGCAGGCTGTCAGAGCAAGAAAGTGGCTTTAATACGGCCAAAAGCAAAGGAATCCGCCTGTCACGCGCGCTATGCCAAACCCAGCACCGCAGCGGCGAGGCAGGCTACAAAACAAAGGGATGAGGAGGAGGAGCTACCAGCCAAGAGAGGAGCATGATGGGAAATCGTGTGGGACAGAGGAACAGGCCCAGACGTCAATTAGAAGTTCCACAGGAGAGGTTTTGGAGAGGTGATAAGACTCATCAGACTGTAGGTGGCTAAGGACTACGTCTACCAGCCTGCGCACAACTTACTCACCACAACTCCACTGTGCCGCTCTCTCCACACTCTCCCTTGTCTCCCACCCACACTCCTGTACTACTGTAGACTCTATGTGTTCAGTGCCCATACTACAGCCATACACAATGAGGCAGCAGAAGATGGTTTACGGTGACAGAATACAGACTTATAACATAATTTTTAAAGTTTTTACCAAAAGAAATCATGCTTTTTTTTCTAATTTTACATTTGGGTGAAGTTTATCATTCTACTTCCTGGTTGGACAAGGCCAAGACATATGACCATAGACTGTATAAAGTGAATTAGCATTGGCTCCAGTCAAATGAAGCTCAGTGAGGCTTGCGGTTATAGTGGCAAATTTGGAGCTAGTTCATATTAGGAATAATAATTTATTTTATGGATATAATAGCAAAATTAAAACAGCAGGATCATGTAGAGTGGGTTAATGCGACCATTTTAAGCCCAAAATGAGGAGCTTGACGGTACAAAGTGAAATGGCGTTGATGGAGTTGGAAAAGCGCCCATGCTCACTTCCTATTTGGCATTTTAGCTATGTCCTCTATTCAGCTTCCTGTTATATGCACCATTTTAAGGACTTTTTCTCAATCAAAACATAATATTTTGGCTTAAATTGTTTATCACTACTACTTTTCATTGTTCAAAAATCCATGGATACAGCACGATCCCGTCAAACTAAGTAAAAATGAAGAAAAGCATGAACATCCCCTTGAACAGACCGAGTAGAGCTGAGACTAGCGTGGGCAAATCACTCCCCTAACGCGCCTGTTTTCCAGTGGCACTACTTTCTCTATTCCTCGCTGATGGAGCTTCATGTATGCTGATCGGCTGGATGATTGATGCCACATGTCAACGTCCCATAATGACCATGTCACTTTAGTAATACGGCCCCGTGTTACATTACGGCCTGGCCTGGTTTCACGAATGCCAATTTTCACTACAGCTTCTGGTGCTGAGCTTGCGTTTACATATTCATTGATGCTTGTATGTTGTGAGTGGTTATTAAATATATAACGGATACAACTAGGGCTTAGTCTTGTCACGATACTAAGATTTCAAACTTTCAATTCAATTCAATTTATTTTTGTATAGCCCAAAATCATAACAACAGTTATCTTAGCGGGCTTCACAAAATTGTTAAATTAGCAAACAACAACATAAAATAAATAAATAATAATAATTAATTAATAATTCAAAAATACAGAATGTCCAACAACAAGCAGGCAAATGGATAATTGTCCCAGCATCTCCTGTCCTTAGACTCTCCTTCTCCAGCAAGAAAAAAAAAACCCAGTGGGAAAAAAAACCGAGAAACCTCGAGGAGAACCACAGTGAAGGAGAGACCCACCCCCATGGACGGACAGGACGTATCCACTGCCAATAAGGTTGTAGATCTGTAGACCAAAGCTATTGACAGAAAGAAACTAAACTTGATTTTAATACTCAATACTGATTCCAGTACCACAGTGATTATTAAAAACACTTTATTTAGACAGTAGAATGAGATTTCCTCTTTAAATCAAACTACTTTCTAAAGTAGGTTCCATAGTGCTTCATGGCCGTATATTAGTCTATGTGCTCTTATATTTCTGATACAGCTCAAGATCATTCTAAAGCTTCTAAAGGTTCATTTCTGTCCTGTGAACATGACGATTTCAGTATCAATACTTGCTCAAATATTTAGATTCAATACTAGTTTTATTATCGATTTGTCACATTGTCGATACTTTTGAAAATCCTACTAGGGCTGCAAGTTTAATCGCAATAAAAATCACAGTTTGAGTGGTCACATAAAAGCTGCTAACCCTATAATTTAGATCTGTACAAACACGTTCTGAAATGTGAGTTCAAATTTCTGTCTTTTAGTCAGTTTTCCAGCGGATTTGAAATGTAAACTTTGAACTGAATCCTATTATTAAAACATAAATCTAACCGCAATCACTATACCAGATATTATCCCCAAATTATTCAGCCCTAGAGACAACAGAGGAGCTAATGGCTGGTCTGTCCTGTCTGCTGGCTGTGTGCGGAGGACAGACCAAGCTCTCATCCAAGGCTTCACATTCAGAAGCAATTAGCCAGGCCATAATTTATTCCTCATTAAGAACATATCATTAACGTTCTCTGTAAATTCTTTGCACATTAAATTACGCTCTCATTTTCTTCAATTATAATGTGTGATATTTAAAGGGCCACTAACCGCTCGCACAATCCAAAAAGACTTAAAAGAGGAGTTATCATTGCTCATCATTTTATAATAATGCATCAATCAGCTCAGAGCGTGGAGGTATATGGTCAAAATGCATTATTGTAATTCTATTTTTTTTTAATTTAATTTTACTTTTTTTTATGTAGAACGATAAATTACTTTTTTTCAATTCCTTAGATAAATAATAGTGATTAAGTTTTTTTTTCTTAATTTATTGGAATAGCATTATTGATACTTTGCAGTGACTTTGCAGAACACACTGCAAACACTCTGAATTTTTTTTTTTTTTAAATTAATTTTTTTTTTTTTTTTTTTTTTTTTTTTTTTTTTTTTTCATTTTGATGAAGTTAGTACTGATATTTTTGGCCTGAATTTTTGGGCCAATTATTTTCCCCAAATTATGTCATTTTTATTTACCACAGCCCTTTTTTACAACAAAGAGAGAGCTATGTTTTGCACGGTTCTATCTATTTGCACTGAAGTGTTAAAATAAAGCTTTGTATGGACTCTTTAGGTAGCTGGACGGCCAAAATAAGTATTGGCCTGTGCTGGAGCTGCAAGGCTGATTGCTTATAAGGTAAAATATTGGCCATCAAATATATTGATTACATTCTATTGACTAAAAATTGTATTATTTTCGTATTTAAAATTGTATCAAACCTTTCCCTAGTATCAAAACTCAAATTTAAAATGTTAGTTGTGACAGCTCTCACATAAATAATTAGAAAAAAGTTCAGTATAAGAGTAATAACTGTGATAATCTTTAATTCTTTTACCTTCAAATTATGACTTGCCAATAGGCTCTTGGTGATAGCCCTCTTACTGCTCCTGCTCAGGACTGACAGAAGAAAGACTCGGTCTGGCCATCAAGAACCTTAAGTCGAGACTCCGCACTTGTTTCAGTACCTGCGAGAGAGGGACTGTGTCAGCGCTGATTGGAAGAAGAAAGATATATAGACTACCAAATTGATGAAGTGACTCTAAGGGAGCGGTAGAGAAAGAGAGAGAAAGACATAGAGAGAAAGAGAGGATGGATAGCGAAGGGAAAAGCCTCATTTAGCGGTGAGAGAGAGAGAGGGGGGGGGCTGTTTGGTCTGCCACTCTACGACGAGGGAGAGTCCAGAGCCATTGATCTACTGGAGCCAATGACAGCCCCGAACTCAGCAATAATCATGACAAATGAGCATCTGTGCGCTGTGAGGAGAAAGTGACGATAATCGCACAAAGCCCCAAAAAGAGACAGGAAGGTCACCGAGAGGAGTGAGCGAGTGGGAGTGATCCGGGGGGCGCTGTCCGGACAGAGGAGAGGGGGTGACGTGAGGCTAAACATGGGGGAAGTCGACATTTGAGTTTGCAGGAGTGAAATGAAACCCAAAATGCCATATTGTGGAACATTCTAATTTGCTTCAAGTCATTTGACTCAAAAACAATAACATATGAACAAGTAACAAGCATCAAAATGAGTTCAGTGAGCGAATTTACAGGACCTGAGAAAAAATATTGAAAGACGAGTAGCATAGACTAACTTAAAATATAGGATAAAATATAGACCATGTCAGGACATTTCCTTCAACATCTCCTAAACAGGACCAAGAACGTGTGTTTTTGATCACAGGCACATTCAAATCTGTTGTTTAAATCCATATTTTTTCAGCTACTGTAAAACTTTTTTGACAGTGTTTGCTAATGTGTGCGTGTCTCCATGGTAACTACTGAACATTCTGCCATTAACATACATGTAAAACACTTCCTGGTGGGATGTTATTGCAAAGTATCAATAAAAAATACTGCACATTTAAATAAATTGTTTCCATGCCGATATTATGTGTAAATGATGTTGCATCTATTCAGTTACAGTTGTTTTACTGCTAAAAATACTACAAAAACATACATTCTTACAGTGAGCTCGCTTCTCCACAGATCTGTACGGAAGCATTATGGGCTCCGTGGAAATAGATGAGTTCATGCCATACTGTGGGACATTCTAAACAAAGCAATAACATTTGAAATAATGTGGTATCTATCTATTATAATAACAGATTTTATTGTGTCTTGTTTTGAAGACGATCAATCCCGGCTGTATCACACCCAGTTAGCGAGCAGCTCGGCGCTTTCTCCCTCTGTGTTTGTCAGGTGTCTGTGTAAAATAAATGACAGCGCTGACATTGGCCCATAAAGACATTCCCGCCTGGAGTGTTCCTCTTTGTAGATTAGACTTAAACAATAATGATTAAATTGCTGCAGCCAATCCATCTGCCTGTTGATAAAGTATGACTGCAAACACATCTCCCGCTCCTATAGTCCCCCAGCCCCGCCAAACACTTTCTAATCAGCCTTATCTCACACAGCCAAATTTATCTTCTGTGTGAAAAATGTCAATATATTAAGCAACTAGTATGATACACAAGGTGACCCCAGCGATTTAATGACACAATACATTATCGCTAATGAAGTCAATATCTCGTCTTTTAGCTGTCTGTCTATTGGCGCGATTAATTGCGATGTCATTAAAGTTAGCTCTCTTTTCATTTGAGCTTGGCAAGTGGCATAAAACTAATGTTCTTAGTTATCAGGCGCTGAAATAGGATGGAGGGTGGAGGAAATTACAGGGGGGGAGAGAGGGGGGTGTCCTACGGGCCCACCGCAGGGGCTTTTCTCAGTGACAATACACATGCACGTGGGCCTGTATTATTATTACTGTAGAACAAATGATGTGGCGAGATTAGGACTTATTATTATTGCAGTAGCCTAGGGTTTTAATTCACTGTTACCAGACTCTGCAGTGGGGCCTAAATATGATTGAATTTGCTCCATGCAGACAAGTGCCATATGAAACTGTTGTTAGTCCAATCCTTTCTGCATAGCGCTTTCTTTTTGTGTCACTAGATCTGGTATATTCATAATTTGACGATGCTTTATGATTACTACACCTTCATGTATCTTAATCAATAATGAACTAAGTTTAATATGAATGATTCAAGGTTAGGTTATAAGGGGTTAGGAGTTAAGGTATTAATGAAGTATTTACTGAGCCAGAATCATTTTGTTTTTAGATGTGAATTAAATATTTGTTCATGCTTTAGAAAGGTAAATGCTTCTGCTGTTTGCTTTTTTAAATGCCACTACAATCACAACCGGACCTCTGTT
>KN502308.1:4969-18918 GCA_000787155.1 Scartelaos histophorus | reverse complement strand
GTCCTGGTCTGGACCTGGTTTAGTTCTAGTGTGGGACCTAATCCCTGTTGGCCCCGTTTCTGGTTTGGCCCATAGTGCGGCCTGGGTTCAGTATTTTTTACACCTGAGTTCCTTGTTCCCGGTTTAGCCTGAAATAGTCGAGTATGAAACGACCAGCGCAGTGATCAGGATTCTAATAAGTGTTATAGACATAAAACACCCCCACCCTCCTCACAGAGCTGCAGCTCACTGCTCACTTATGTATTTATTAAATTATGAACATAACGAGGATTAGAAATGATTAGAGGCGCAGGCGCAGTGCAGAGACACAAGTGGGTTTTATTATTGTAAAGAGTTCAAAGTAACATTTTCTAGCATGTTCTTGTTATTTTGGGTGTAGGTTTATTCCAGTTAAAGTACATGAAACTATACATCTTATTGGTAAAACTGTGTTGAGTTGCATTTATATTTATGCCCATAATGACTATAGTAACTGTAGAGTCATTCCTGGCTGTAATTGTCCATTAGTATCAGTTTTCTGTCTATTTCCAGCCTCTGCTTCTTTGTTTCAGTTTCTATATTCACTCTGTGCTGTTCTTCATGACTCTTGTATCTAAATAAACAGGCTCCTGGGGTTTTGTGCAGGGCTGGACTCAGATCAGAACCAGTTTGGAGACCAGGAACCGGAAGAACTCACTGCACCAGAAAATCCTCCTTCCATTCTCCTGCTTAGTGCTACTCGACTGTGTCCTACCACTACTACAACTACTACAACTACTACAACTACTACCACTATTACAACTACTACAGGTTATCTGAGCTGCCAATCACTGCACAGGTGAGAGTCGAGCTGATACTACAACCACCTCCAGCCACTACTACATCAGCCACTTCACCCTGCAGCAGTGATGGAAGAAGTACTTAGTGCAGTAGTACTTTTGTTACTTAAGCACAAGTACAGATACCAGGGCAAAAAGTAAAATAAAAAGTATCACATGAAATATCTACTTAGGTACAGCATTAAAGTTCTCCTAAAAGTTTTCTATACGTGCAGGTCTTGAAGTATAATAAAAACCTACTGCAGTGAAGTGCACATACCTACACAGTTCTACTTTATAATGTTCCACAAAATGGGTTCTAAAAGTTGTGTTATTTTTAAATTTCCAAATAAAGTACTATTAGTAATATTAGTTGTAATAAAAAAATACAAAACTACATTTAAGAAAAAACATGCTCCACTGTTTCTCTTTCTGATCCCTTTACTCCGTCCTTCCTCCATATATTTCCCTTTCTCTTTGTGCTGCAGCATGATTGGTCGATTCCTCTGTGTCGTCACGGTAACCGGTCAGCTGTTCACTATTGTCGTCGTGGAAACCAAACAAAAACAACAAAACCGCACATCAATTAAGACGACAGAGGCACAGAAGGAGTGTTTTTTCACAGCTTCCCTCAGTAGAGACACAACTGAAGGTTACAGTATTAGTGCACATGGGAGGTAAAGGTGCCGGGGTTGGTTTTGGCGGCCTCTGCTGGTCACTTTTACATCACTTTTTCCACAGTGACAGTGTTTTTGATAATACAGTCGGCATATACGGTTTACGTCTGCCAATCTGAAGTTCATTTTACCACAGTGAAACAATCGATCTTGTAGAAAACATTTGACAAAAATGTATTTATTTGATTTTTGATTCATCAAAAATATAACTTCTCTTAATCACAATACTCAGTGTTCTCCGTCCTTACGCTCACATTACTTAAAAGCTTAAAGGTCATTTATATGTTATACACTCCACTAGTATTCTGGTCTGTTATGGACAGACACTGGCAGAGGACTTGGACTCGAGTCAGACTTGAGTCACTAAAATAATGTGATATTGTGTTAAATATTGTTCAATGTCTAAAAATAGTATTGGAGCCACAATAAACTGGACTTTAAGCTTAAAGTCATTATTTTGTTTACGCAACATCTCAAAAACGGAACTACCATGAACCTTTTCAGTGCAGATTACACAAAGAAACGACTGTTCTGAAGCACTTTTAAATAAATATTAATTCTAAGGATTATGAGTAATGACTTGCACTTCTCTTTTCAAGCCTTTTAAAAAGGAAACTGTTTAAAAGTCGTACAATTTAGTGAAAAAAAAAATTAAATGGAAAAATACAAGCTGTTTTTTTTTTTTAAAAGACTTGAAATGACTTGAATCTCAAAACAGCCAACTTGGACTTGACTTGGACTTGTGGGGACTGACTCTGGACTTGGACTTGTGGGGACTGACTCTGGTCTTGGACTTATGGGAACTGACACTGGACTTGGTCTTGTGGGGACTGACACTGGACTTGGTCTTGTGGGGACTGACTCTGGACTTGGACTTGTGGGGACTGACTCTGGACTTGGACTTGTGGGGACTGACTCTGGACTTGTGGGCACTGAAACAGAATTTGGACTTGGACTTTCCTTTCTTTGACTTGAGATTTGACTCGGACTTGAGCCCAAAGAGTTGAAACTTACTGGGGACTTTCAAAAGAACAAGTTGATCCTCGAGACAAAGCATCAACATTCCCGTGGAGACAAGCAGGTTTCGGGCCCTCCAGTTTTCTCTGTTTGATCCTTGTTGGTTCCTGGTATGCTGAGGTTATTTTTCATATTGTAGAGGTCGTGTATAGACTAGTGCGGTCTAATATATGCATGTGTTTTTCTTGTACATGACGGGTGGATTATGGAGCTCATAGTTCAGACACAGACAGCTGTAAAAACACTTGGTAAAACTAAAAATATCTGAAATAGACAGAGAAGAAGCCCTTCATCATTCGGACAGCTGAGATGTTTTGAAGGTGAAGTTAAGATGATATGGACACGTGCAGAGGAAGAGTCTTTTGTTCAGAAGGATGCAAAGATTATGGAGATTAACAAAAGCAGCATCAGTGGCTCCAGTCCTGTTTCTCTCCATCTTCACTCATCACTTCTCCTGCCTCTCGTGGAGTTTCCGTCCCTTTTATGGACCACCTCGAGCACAGGTTAAATTTAGTCTCAAAAACCACAAAGCGCTGCCTTTTTTCATCACCGACATTTTGAAAATATCAAGTTCAGTGTCAACAACAAGTGAGGAGAGGAAGTCTAATTACCTTTGCAGAGCCGAAAATGGTGATGAGACTCACAGACACAAAAATGGGAAGTTTGAGGCAGATTCACACTAGATAATGGACTAAATATTGCAGCTCTGCCTCACATAGGCAAAGGTCTTATTATATTACACAGTCAGATCATGTAGTGGTAGTTTTTAAAGTTAATACCTTTAAACCTTGTTAAGGTGCAGGGAGATTAAAAGTTTGAAAACACAGTGGAGCACTTCCTGTATTACCACATGACATCACAAGGTGTAAAAGAGTGTTTTTAAAACCCTAAATCCACAGAGTTTGTGTGTTAAATGTTTGTGAATGAAACAAAACATAAATCCAGGTTTGTTTTCGATGAGGAAACATTACCACAGATCAGAACATTGTGTAAGATGCCCCTTTACACCCATACACCATCTGCTAATAATCCATAAAAACTCCTCCATGTTTTCATTATAACAGCTTCACCCTTCAGTGCAGCAGAGGGAGTCCTTGCGCCCCCTGCTGGTGATTATACACTAACAAAAGGCCATAGTTGAACTTGTTTTAAAGACATTTCATCCATGTTATAAGACATTAATTATGCACATCATAATATGCCTGCCACAAATCAGTATATCACAATGCATTCTGATACAAAAACAAAGGACTGTATATTGTGATTTACCAATAATTAACTATAATATTATAGTCAAGGAAAAAAGTAATGAAATACAGATTATTTTATTTTTAAATCAGAAGAACAGTAAATGGAACTTATGGATTTTTCATGAAAAACTTGACCTTAAAAAAATCGATCCAGACGCATTTTGAGTTGATGTAAGAATCACGGCAATGAAGTATCACGATATTTCACTGTCACAATATTTTCTTACACCTCTAAATGGAGGCAATTCATATATAACAGGCTGCATTTTTTAAGTATCATCATTTTCTCCAAAAACAACAAAATATCAGGTATTTTTTGCATAAAAACAGTTGCGATCTGTACCAGCGTGTTCTGAAATGTGATTATTGTATTACTTTGTTAGGTTCTTGGCCTATTTGAGTATTTCTCTCTCCCCGTTAATTCCCTTAAAACAGCCGCTGTGCTTGTCAGATAAATCATAATTAGATATTTTTCCCTAAACGTTGAGCCTTACACAATGAACAACAAGTCTAAGGTTCTTCTTTGACCATTTGCATTGAATAAGCATAAATAGAGTGAGTGCAGGTCTCCTTGTGTCCAGCAGAGGGCGGTGTTATCACATAGTCACATAAACACTCTTCTCTGCTGTTCATTTATTTATCTGGGGCCAAACCTCAATTGAGACAAAAGATTCCTCCTCCTCCTCCTCTCCCTCCTCACTTCCTTTTCCTATCAATTCTTTCTTGGTTCCTTTTCATTTCCTTTTTTTTCCTTATTTTAGGCCCCACCCATTTCCTTCTCTGATTCAGGGGACCACTTTTGGACCACTTTTTTTCCCTTTTTTAGCTCAGTGAGGCCGGCTGCTCCTTTTAACTTGTTAGAATAAGATGTACAATCAAATTATTTAAATTACTACTGCAGCTGTTATGACTGTAGTAACCTACCTCTACTAATATTCCCACTTTAGTACTTTTTTACTTGTACATATACATTTATATAATTATGCCATATTTGACGCCAGTCTATTGGTATATTTGCTATTTATTTGGAATTTATTATTACCATTTATATTGTCACTCTTTGTTATTATATAATATTGCAATGCGAGCTACTGTATCCAAAACTGCCCCTAGAGTGAATCAATAAAGTTTGTCCAAGTCTAAGTTTACATCTGTACTATTACTGTTGATAATACACAGTTAATTGCTCCTTTATAGAGAAATATTACTATACTTCTGCATGTAAATAAAGCACATGATTTATAGAAAAAAAGATATATAAACCTGCTTTAAAACTATTTTAAAAGTATTTTTCTTTTTTTCTTCAGACTAAAAACAAAAGCAGTTTGGGAAGGTCCTGTCCCTCATTAAACCCTCAATGGTGCTTTTGGAGGGCCCTATGTTCCCACGTGCATGTGTGAGCTCATGTTTGTGTGTTTGTGTGTGCATGTGTGAGCTCATGTTTGTGTGTTTGTGTGTGCATGTGTGAGCTCATGTTTGTGTGTTTGTGTGTGCATGTGTGAGCTCATGTTTGTGTGTTTGTGTGTGCATGTGTGAGCTCATGTTTGTGTGTTTGTGTGTGCATGTGTGAGCTCATGTTTGTGTGTTGTGTCTTCACAAAGAGCCCATCGAGCCGTGTTCTGAGTGCCCCCAGTTCCCACAGACCCCTCCCCAAACAGAGCTCCAGCACGGACCCCAGTCTGCGAACCACCACTGCCCACAAACCACAGCTCTATCTGGGACACAGGCTGGACGGACACCCCCTCTTCCTCTGGAGCTCCATCACCTCTGCAGACACAGGGTTAGAGACAACTTGGAAAATCACACAATTTGGATAAAATTTCATTATTTCAGTTGCCATCTGCTTCTGCGCAGGACATTTTGACAAAATTTACGGATTTATTGGAATTTGTCTTTTTTTTCCTCTTTTTGCTCTTTTTGCAGCCAGATCTAGATTTTGACTTCTTTGCCTAATTTATTTTTAATGCAAACCGTTTTTGTTTTTTTTATTGCTGCTGCATTTGTAATCATCCAGAACACATTTTTGGACACTAAAAAGTGACAGATTTTGGCCAAATTTTGAAAATGTTGTAACACTGAATGCTTCAACAAAAAAATTCTCCATTTTTTTTTTCATTAAATACAAGAATTTATTTTTTGTAGCACAATGGCTCAACTTTTTGTATCCTGGTTGTATTTTACTGCCCTGCTTCTTGTTTATGAAGTGCACAGTGTTTCGGACCAGAGCAGAACCTATTCTCAGGTGGACCCAGACCAGGTGTGGCTGGGGCAGATCCTGGAGAACCCCGTCTCGGAGATGTTTGACCTGGATGTAGTGGAGCCGCGGCGTCAGGTGCGAGGGGCGGAGGAGGAGGACCAACAGTCGGCCTTCGGTCAGTCCCTGGAGAACGACTCTGTGACAGTCTCCGCCTCCAACCTGAGCGTGCTCAATGACACCACCCCAGAGCCGAGCTTCAGGAACCCGCTGTACCCGCTGAGGGAGGGGTCCGTTCTGGGTTGGGCCGTGCTGGTGCTGGGGGGGCTGGTGTTTGTGCTGGGGGTCGGGGGAAACATGGCGGTTATGTGTGTGGTGTGGAATAACTACTACATGAGGTCGGGGTGGAACTGCCTGCTCGCCAGTGTGTGTCTGTGGGACTTCCTGGTTCTGGTCCTGTGTCTCCCGGTCATTTTGCTGAACCAGCTCTCTGACAGGAGGATCCTCCCTGACATCACCTGCCGCATGGTGCCATATATGGAGGTGGGTGGGGCACACACTCTCCCATCAAGTCACATTTTGTGCACCTCAAACAGACCTGATGAAGCATTAAACTAGACTTAAATAAGTGAATCATGTGTCTGAGGCTGTTTCCTTCTGTACAGAAAAAAGAGCATCGTATAAATCTCCACTTTCTCCAGCTCATTTTTGCAAGTTTATAAAATGCAATATAAAGCAAAATATATTATGGGCCATGTTTCTATTCCATTTCTATATATTTCAAGATTATTTCAAGTTTTCATTTCAGACATCAGGAAAACAAGGCAAACACTTAGTTACCTCCTGAAAAGGATTTACATAGAAAAGAGATTTTTAACTGAAGTGGCTCTCAGGACTCCTGCTAAATGAGACGACCTGGAGCAGTCAGAGTCTGGACATTGACCTGATTTTGATTCTCTCTGATCTTGTTGTTGGGGAAAGTCTCAAATTCAAAGTGTGTGTGTGAACATTTAGTGTTTGGTCCTTTTTTAAAATATTGTGTCCACCCACTTTCCTTGTTTGAGAGTGTGTGAGTATCTGAGACTTGTTTAGTCCAGACTCCTAAACCTCCAGGTTGTTGTTAGTTGTTTGTTCCTTCTGGGTTCTTTGCTCCTTGTACCAGGTTTCTTCCAGATCCAAACTTCTCAGCGTTCTCCTTCTGTGTCGCTGTGGTGCCTCTGGGCCTGTGCTCCTTCACTCTCTGTTGTGTTCCTCCTTCAGGTGGTGTCTTTGGGCCTGTCCTCCTTCACTCTGTGTGTTTTGGGGATCGATCGTTTCCACGCCGCCACCTCCTCGACAGCGTCTGATTCGTCGGACAGGTCATGTGACGCGGGCCGTGTCGAGCGCTGCAGGTCTGTTCTGTTCAAGCTTCTGTTTGTGTGGCTCACGGCTCTGTCGTTAGCGTCTCCAGAGCTGTTCCTGTGGGAGTCTGGGCCCCTCACGCTCATCAGCGGCCGATTGGTCGATACCTGCATCATCACCACATCGTCTCCTCTGACGCTGCTCCTCCCCGACTCCCTGCACTCGCTGCTGCTCCGATACCATCAGGTGAGGAACAGAAGTGTGATCAAAGAACTTCTCTTCTCCTGTTCAGTCTGACGTGTTTGTACATCAGTAGAGGAACATTTGGAGGCAAAACATTCAGGAGCAGTTTACAGCAACAAAGAGGTGTGTTCAGGGCCAGTGGGACATTTCAGTAAATTTACTTTTAGTCAGGCAATCAGGGACAGGTGAAGTTTAATGGACAGGTGAAGTTTAATGGACAGGTGAGCTCTGGCGGGCAGGTGAGCTCTGGCAGACAGGTGAGCTCTGGCGGGCAGGTGAGCTCTGGCGGGCAGGTGAGCTCTGGCGGGCAGGTGAGCTCTGGCGGGCAGGTGAGCTCTGGTGGGCAGGTGAGCTCTGACAGACAGGTGAGCTCTGGTGGGCAGGTGAGCTCTGACAGACAGGTGAGCTCTGGTGGGCAGGTGAGCTCTGGTGGGCAGGTGAGCTTTGTTCTGGTCCTCTTCTCTAACCCGCCTCCTCGGTCCAGGCCCGCCTGTGGTGGTGTTTTGGATGTTACTTCCTGCTGCCGGTGCTCTTCACCATCCTGTGTCAGATGGCGAGTCGTAACGTCACCCCGTCGTCCACTCAGAAGTCTCCTTTACGTCACCATGACGATGTGGCGTCTAATCAGCGCAGAGCTTTGGAGCGGCAGAGGAACGGCGCCCTCTTGTGTGTGTGTGTGGTGTACGCTCTGTGCATCGGGCCGGAGTACGTGACCAACATCGCCTTAACCACCGCCCACATCATCGTCACCCCAGAAATGGCCTCCATGCTCAGCCTCACCCTGCATCACTTCCTGCTGTTCCTTAAGGCGGCCGTGTCTCCTCTGCTGCTGCTGTGCCTCTGCAAGGTCTGTGCACTTTATCATTTACAGTTATAATGTTATAAATAATAATAAGTGGAGGAAGGAGGTTTGTGCTGCTTCTTCATCCTTCTTCAGTATTGTGAGAGAAGATGAGGGTCTAATCTAGTCTGGTCTTGTCTTCAGTCTTTGGGCCAGGCCTTTATGGATTGTTGCTGCTGTTGCTGCTCGGAGTGTCAGCCAATCACGTCGCAGGGAAGCCCCGCCCACATCAAACTTAAGTCCAACGAGACGTCGATCTTCTTTGATAAAGCCAAGGACACGTCGGCCATCTTGTCCATCTCCAGCTGAAAAGCCTCAGTCTGAGCCCGGTTCTGTCCGAGCCCGGTTCTGTCCGAGCCCGGTTCTGTCTGAGCCTGGTTCTGTCTGAGCCCGGTTCTGTCCGAGCCCGGTTCTGTCTGAGCCTGGTTCCCTTTAACAGCCGTTGGTTTACCTTTTTTCCTTTCATAGATTTATTGCTGTTTTGTGACATCACTGTGAATAAGTTTTTGACGTTTACTGTAAAGTAGCATCCACACTGAGATAAACGAAGCAGAACGAGAACCTTTTCCAAAAAGAAAATAAAACACAGAAGCACAAAGCTGCAGAAGCAGCAGACCAGATCTGAGCCTGGATCCTCGTCAGGAGAGTCGTGCTCAGCAGAACCTTCATGAAATATTTTAGTTCTTATTTCCTTCCAGTATTTCCAACAATAACGACTGAATGGAGAAATGGGCTCGTTTTGTCTCAAATGTGGATGCTCTGAGTTTGTAATATATATTTGTTCTGTTAAAATGATTTTAACTGTAGTTTAACAGCTAATGCTGAACTTGCACAAACAGAAAAACAAAAAAAGACATTTCAGAAAGTCCTGGAGGTTTAGGAGTAAAAAATAACACGATCGACAAGGGAAATATTTGGACATTTTAAATGTGATCCAAAAAATGCCATGGAACAAAATCATTTTGACCACTTTTATTTGAATGTAAAAGTAGTAACAGCACCACACGTCCACTTATGTTGGACACTTAAACAGATTTGATCTGGTCAGAGATTTTTCTGATAATCTGTTTAACTGGCACCAGGAAAGTCTCACTGGTTCTGGTCTGGTCACACATTAGAGTCACTGTGGCCTTGGACTTCACTGGGACAGAACAAAGACCAGACCAGGACTGGATTTAACTTTGACTGGACCAAGACAAACCAGAACTGGACAGTGAGTGCGGAGTGGAGCCTTACTGGACCATGGGGGAAGTAAAACATGCTGAGATGACAATAATGTAAATGTAATGAGAGGAGTTTATAATATTAATGTTGTAGCACTTTAACTGAAGCTAACTGAGCCCAGACTTTTCTAGATTTATGTCACAGAATATGGATGTTTCACAATAAAATGGTGACAACATGAAAATGATCCTTGACTGTAGGTCTATTCATTTAAACCAGGACAAAACAAACCAGCATAATCAGAACAAAGGTCTTTATAGATCCAGTTTGTAACTGAATAGTTTGTAGAGGTCAAATCTAAATCAGGTCTAAACCAGAATAATTATTCTAACCCCAGAAGAACTTATGACATTGGCTCTAGTGAAATTCTTGAGTTGAGTTTAAAGCTGCTCTGAATCTTAACGAGCCGCCGCTGTCACATCACCAGGACAACGGCTGTGACCTCTGACCTCGTTGCTACAGAGACGCAGACGGGGGCTGAAGGGAAATGGAGTTTGGATTAGAACCAAGGACGACCACAAGAAAAACATCATGGGAGGAAAGGATCCACAGCTAAACTGGGACTAAACCTGTTCCACCTCATGTCAACAAGGTTTAAACCAACTTTTAACTGGTGAAAGCCATTTCCAACCACCTCCTTCAAACATCCTCTAAACCAGGAGGAAAACTGAACTAAAACAGCACAAAACAGAGCAGAAGTCTAAACCCGCCCAGGATGGACTCAGGATGGACCTGATCTGGACCTGGTCTGGACCTGGTCTGGACCTGGTCTGGACCTGATCTGGACCTGATCTGGACCTGGTCTGGACCTGGTCTGGACCGTTCCAGGCCTGCAGGCTCCTGCTCGTGCAAAGAACGTCTAGTCTGAATAAGACTTTTCTTTATCCCTTTCCCAGAATTAACTGAAAGTTGATAGAGTGGTCAGAGTGGTCAGAGTGGTCAGGGTGGTCAGGGTGGTCAGGGTGGTCAGGGTTGGCAGTTTGAATCCAGCTCCCATTGGTGCAAGCTGTTGTTGTATCCTTAAGCAAAACACTTAACCCACCTTGAGCCCCAGGGCCTGTGTAAACTGGTGTATGAATGTCTGTGTGAGTGGGTCTGTTTGGTCTGTTTGGTCTGATTGGTCTGTTTGGTCTGATTTAATTCTGTTTTATTATTGGGTTTTTCATCATCTTATCTACGCTCTTTTGGAGCCTGGTTTAGTTTGGGCCCAGTTCACTTTTCCCCCTGGATCTCATGTTTTATGCCTGGAGCCTGTTCTCTCTCTCTCCTCGTCTCTTCTCCAAACTCTCTGCTGGTGAATAAACCCAAACGCGATGTGAATGACACTGAGCTGAGCACAAAGCGTCTCTGTTCTCGTCTCCACAGAAACTCAGCGCGCTCCGGCTCACGGCTTTGTCTCCTGCTCCACACACCACTCAACAAAAACTCAGAAAAAATGCAGTTTTGTCCAGTGCAGTCGCTGATGAGAGACTCAGAGAGAGAAAGAGAAAGAGAAAGAGAGAGAAAGCTCGACTCAGAGAGAGAGGGACAGAGACTTAACCTTTAGAGAAACTGAACCTTCTTTACTTCGCTGAAGTGATGGGAAAAAATGGGTTTTACAGAGCAGAGCCTGGGAAGAGATTGTTTCAAAGTGATAACATCAGAAATGAAGACTGAAAAAATATGTTTTAACTATTTCCACAAAACAAGCAGATGCCACGGGACAAGTTACAGGTCAAATCTGTGGAGAGTCCACCCTAGTTCTGAGCAGTAAAAACCATCTGTAACTAAATCAATCACTAAATAAGTTTAACATCGTTCTATGGAACATTTCAAGCAATATAAGTTACACAGTAATATCACCGTTCCTCTGATCCCTTCACTGCTGCTCATTTAAAACAGGATCCACTACAAACTCTGGCTCCTCACACACCAGTGTCTATGCACTGCCCTGTCCTACATGAGTGAGGTCCTTACCCTCACACCACCTCACGAGGCCCCGCTCCACCACCTCCTCTGACTGTCACCTCAAGCCCAGGACCAAACCTGTGGGACTCAGGACCTTCAGAGTCGCTCTGCTGTTTGGAGCAAACTGAGAAAGAAATGTGAAGTTCATTATTATAAAGAAAATGAAGTAACAATCAGAGGTGCATTTGACTACCTGAGCACACTCGAGTAAAATACCGCCCTCTGGCGGTTATAATCTACATGACCTTGCATAAGCCTGTGTTTAGCAAATAGAGCTTTAGCGCCCCCGCCACGACAGGCCTATAAATAACACTCTTAAAACATTATTGTTACGACATTTAAATATACCTACAATTATTCGTAAATATTATAATTATTTATATCTGGTTTTACTGACAATGCTACATTTTAAATTGTCGTCTAGTGAATTAATCCACAAAAAAAAATCCCTTAAATTTGCCAAAGGATATTTTATCCACAATTAAAGCGCAATTATAACATTTCCAATTATTTCCACTAGAGGCAGTCAACCGAGCTTAGATTTCTCTCTTTTATGCGTTTCCTCTTTTTCCTTTACGAGCCCCACCCAAACCGGAAGAGGTCTTTTTTATTTCAAATAAATTAAATTTAATTAATTGGTTAAGTCAACTTCAGCACAGCAATGCTTTCCTTACCATGTGATAATGTAACATTCTGTTAATGAACCTGTATAAAATGAAATTATCTTGAAGGAAATATTTGTTTATTGTTTGATTTTATTCTGAAATACTGACCTTTCCCGGAAGTGCAGTGTGCAGCGTGATTAGCTTGACGGAGCTGAGTGCTAACTGCTAATAAACATCCTCACATCACTTTCGCCCCGTTTATAGCTGAAAAAAACACGTATTTTGTTGATTCCGTTGGGTTGTCCGAAGAAATCCACTTCCCAACACTGCGCTCTTGGCGTCGGCAGTTCTTTCATCGACTGTCAGCCTCGGGAAAGTCGAAATTGTGTCATTTTTTTTAGAGAAGTGAACGGGGCGACGGAGACATTGCAGCCGCAGTTAGCATCGGGAGCTAGGCGAAAACAAAGATGATCGCGTTGATTAACAGGCTTCTGGACTGGTTCAAGGCGCTTTTCTGGAAGGAGGAGATGGAGCTGACCCTGGTGGGGCTGCAGTACTCGGGGAAGACCACCTTTGTGAACGTGATCGCGGTGCGTGGGTCCGGGCAGATGCGCCGCTGCAGCTGGAGCTCTTTGTGCTTCTCATGGAGCCTGGGTTGACCTCGGCTCGGGACCTGTCACGGGTTTAGACAGTGAACAGCACATTAAATATAATCTGAGAATTTTAGTGTGCAAACGTGGGTGTATTTTGTTAAAACATTGGTCCGTAGTTTTAAAGACTCCAGCCTGACTTCGTCCTGGGCTAGTCCCAATAAATCAGGGCTTGGACCGAGCTAACCCCATTTATACGCGTTTTTTTTTCCCTTTTAGCCTTTGCTTTGGTACTATATGATTTTGTAATATGAACCACTGTAATGTATTATAGTGCCAAAGCTGAGAGAGAAGTAAAATTAAGTCAGATTTATTGCTGGATATCCATTTACAATCTAAGATCAATAATTCTAATACTCAGGCCTAGAATAAAATCAGCTTTTAGAAATGAATTACTTTACTATTCCAAAAAATCTGGCATCCTATTATATTCCCTCTGTAGTTTTTTATCATTGCACTGTGTATTTCTCTACAGTAACTATTTTAATGCTTCTTTTATAATATGTTTTCCAGTCTGGCCAGTTTAGTGAAGACATGATCCCCACAGTTGGCTTCAACATGCGGAAGATCACCAAAGGAAACGTCACCATCAAGGTTCACATTATCTCAGTTCCATCAAAAATATTTTGGCTGTGCCCTGATTACAGATAACGTGTGTCTGAGCACAAGGACAGTTTCAGTTTTAATGCCATAGTCACTCTGTTATGCAGTGGCTTCAATACAGCGTCGTCTCTTTGTTGTTTTGTCTATTTATTAGAATCCCCTTTAGCTGTATCACAGGGCCGGCTTCTCATCATGGGGTCTCTTTAAATTGTCCCTTTGTTCACGTATGTATTTTAGTTGTGGGATATCGGAGGTCAGCCCAGGTTCAGATCCATGTGGGAGAGATACTGCCGAGGAGTCAGCGCCATTGTGTGAGTGTTTCAGAATCTACCATTTCTTCCACTGTATACATAATTATCAATGACGTAAACCTTTCTCCAAGTTTATTATTTCATTTATTTGTATATTTATTTAAAAACAAACCTGTATTACAGATATATGGTGGATGCTGCAGACCCAGAGAAGATTGAAGCATCAAAAAATGAACTCCACAACCTCCTGGACAAACCACAGTTGCAGGGAATACCAGTAAGTTTGTGTCAAGAAAATAAATACAGTAT
>KN502305.1:28251-78650 GCA_000787155.1 Scartelaos histophorus | reverse complement strand
TTTTGTATCTAAATGCATTTTCAAAGCACTCTTCCCGTCACTGACTGTAAAACATTCCAGGCAAAGCAACAGACATGCAGGTCACTCCACCAGAAAAGTTCCTTTAAAATCACAACAACAAATCGTGACGTGGTATTTATTGTCCTTAAGTTGTTCACATGAAGTTCAAACATGCTCACAGATAAGACTTTCTCTAAATGTCCCCAAATGACCAGACGGCCGTCCACCTGGAGCCTGTCCCCAGCTGACCCGCCCCACAGCCCCATGGACAAACAGAGTAGTGGTTGTAGTGCGTCCCCGACTGACCCCGGAGACAGTGGGACAGACGGTCTGGGGGTCACTGCAGTCCGGACAAACCGACTCTTAGCGACTGTAGCGCGGGTTTGAAACTTAGAATGTTTATTGACTTTTTACTCAATATCTACACAGAACAATCGAGCGAAGGACTAGTCGCAGCAGATCAGACACGAAATTGAACTATCGGAGCGAGCTATATCGTCACAAACTTGTCTACGAGATCTGTGCAAGAGAATTTTCAAGAGTACGATAGTTTTCTTGAGTGAATAGAAGAGCACCGCTAAGAGGAGGAGCGAATTAAATGTAATCAGCAACTAAGCACGACACAAAAGACAGAAGGCTAAGCAAACGACGTGAACCCAAGCTGAAACACAAAACAAAAACAGGGATGCAATCTGCCAGTTTCAGATGGCTGGGGTTGAGACAGTAACCTTGTGTGGGTGTTACCTAAATAAATACTTGACCAGGAAATGGAAGATGTGAACATTTTTAGATTATTTTGAACGTCCTGTGAAAAGAAGAAAGAATGTTTGGTGCATTACTCATTCTATGGTGCTTCTTGTTTCCCAAAAGTTGTTTTTTTACATTTCATTCCCACTACCAAATAAATCCAATTGTTTCAAACACTGTTACTTGTTTGTATTATTTTTTTTTTGCAATTAAAATTATATTCTATTTATATTTTTTTCTAAGTGTCTCCACTAGAGTACAGCAGAGAAGCATGACAACAACCCCGTCCATGACCTTATCTTCCAATCTAATGACTGGATTTGGACATTTACGTTAAAAAAAAAATTGCCCATGGCTTGTTTTTTTGAGTATTTCTCTGGCCCAGTATGTTAGAGGGCTAAACATGTGACTCCAGCCAAAACGGGGTCAGAGGATGAACAAATGATTTGATTACCTGACCAAAATTGTAGCTTGAGGTTTCTACCAATTTGTTCTGAATTTGAAAATCCTTGGCTCCCTGCCTGACCTTAAAAAGTGCTTAGTGCTGTTTTTCTTAATGGGGAAATTGGAAAAACAGGCAAATATAGCATCCAGCATGAAGTGGACTATGAGTATAGAGCTTCATTTACTATTGTGGGGCAGCTCAAATCATAGGACATGTTTTTTTTGGATTCATATTAAAAACCCCACAGTTGTTGAGATGCACTGAGCTACTTGGTGATATAGAGATAAAGTTTAATGCCATCCTGTGGAAGATTTCAGACAAAGAAATACAATCTCCACGCAAACAAGCACGCAGGTGGAGGACACTCTACTAGAAAAGTTACGTAGTGCACCTTTAGTTTTGACCTTTCATTTTTTCCAGACATATCCTCATATATACATATACTGAAAGAGTATGTAAAATGTGTGACTTGTGGTAGGCCCCGTGAGTAAAACAGGTCAACATAAGGAACAGTCTGAGGCCCTACATGACACATACACACACTCACATGCACACACTCACACGCACACACTCACACACACACACGCACGCACTCACATACACACACTCACATGCACACAGTCACATACACACAAAGTCATATACACACACTCACATACACACAGTCACATACACACACTCACATACACACAGTCACATAGACACACACTCACATACACACAGTCACATACACACACTCACATACACACACTCGCATACACACACTCACATACACACACTCACATACACACAGTCACATGCACATATACTGGCCGCTCGTCTCTGTCTCAAACAGTGGATTAGTCCGTGGTAATTCGGCTCTAACGCTATAATCAATTAGTCCAGAGCAGTTCTGTGCAGCTGCTTCCTCTCCTCCACCTCAAGTCCAATCACTCCACTCTTCTCCTCTCATTCTCCTCCTCCTGATCTAATTGTTTCTTCTCTTCTATGTGCGGCAAAAGCTTATTAGTTCTCTCCATTTCTTTGGCAACTTTGAGTCTCAACTTTCTTTTCTTTTTTCTTTGAAACTTTAATCTCGGGCTGTTACACCTTTTCACTATACTTTAATCCTGTAATGGCTGTTTGCCATGTAGGGATGCACTGATCCGATACTGGTATTGGATATCAACGCCAATGAAAAATTTGCTGGATCGGATATCGGATTCTCAGAATGTTTTAATTTTTTTATACTGTTATTCGAGGGGTGTGTAACAGCTGCAGTTTCTGCAGTTTCAGCACATTCTTAAAGCTATATCAGAGTCGTTATTGGAAAGCTGGATAGGTGCATCCCTGTTGTCATGTATATCAGATATTGAAGGTGCACTGTGGTGGCGGGTGTAGTAACATAGAAGTAGCAACATTCCTGTATATTCTTAAAGGTGCACTTTCCTGATTAAATACATCTATTTTGTATTTATTAGATAACAAGTGTTTTTATTGCCCCCAAATCCTTTGAAAAACATGCATTCACACTGTGAGCTGGTCTCTTCTTCACAGATCTGACTTGGTCTGTGGCACCACCTGTCTGTCTCCATAATGATAAGTACATTTAAAGCTGTACCATGCATCTCCATGTAGAGACGGTGGCAAACCTCTATCAGAAGTGCACCTTTTAATCATAAACATATGCAAAGTAAAGGAAAGACATTTTGAGATATTGAAAATTCTAATAACATTTTGATGCGAATTGCCCTTCAAGAAAACAGGCAGTTACATAAGAAGGACGACGCAATTCAATAAAGTTCTCCACTCTAAACTATCTGTAACTTAAGAGAAAATTAAAACCGCCATTGTTATCTCCATAAAGTGCGGCGCATATGAACACAGTGAGACAATTTAATATTTCGCAGACTGCATTGTCGTTTAACACAATCCCAACTTCCTTCACCCTTGTCTCATTCTTCCGGAGCCCATTCACAGATCCCGCCGCCCTAATCTCCACCGCGACATTATGTAACGCTCCTGAAGTCATTTCCCTGCATTCACGCTAATCTCCGCTCCATCACACAGCGCAGCCTATTCATTCTGCAGAGTCACCAAAAAGAACAGAGCTGACTCACCGGCTCCCGCGCTCGCTCAAGTAAATATGTGGTACGTCACCGTTGTCACCTCCTCCTCCGTCCCATTTGTCTGTGCAGTGGAGCGGTGATAAGGCTTGATAAGGACAGGAGCGCGCCTCGGGGAGATAAGGGCTTTGCCACAGCCACGCTCGCGCCCCAAACCTCAGACAGGGCGTGTATTTACCATCTGTCTGCTCCTGCCATTTCAAATTCACTTCCTTTCACCTTTTATTTCCTTGTCGTCTTGAGAAAGCTTGTCTCCGCTGCTCATTTCATAAACATGGAGCTTTTTGGAGCTTTTCTATCTGAATCTGAAGTATTCTTAGACAGTCTGACGTTCAATCTGAAAGTTCTGTACAATGGAATGTATTTTAGATGCGATTGTGCTTACAGATGTGAAATAGTTTGCAAAGTATGTAAGCAAATAGCTCTTTGTGCTCAAAAACAGAGGTGTGTTCAGATTTTTTTTGCACTGGTTTGGCCCATTAATCACACCAGGGAGGGAAGCACCAGGCCCACCCAAGGCTGACAAATGTCCCACTAAAATTTTACTCTTTATACATAATTTTAGGGGGGCTTATGGTGCTTATGGTGATAAAAGTAAATCTAAACTGCACTTGATGTTGATATCCAATCTAAAAGTGCCTTGGGGTTTTGTGGTACCTGGGAAGGACAGTCATAAAAGTCCTATATTACACAAAATTATTCTTGTGAGCTTTAAGCCATGTTATAATGCTGTTACCTCCTCAAAATCATTCCCCAAGTGTATTTTGTTTCATTCAGACATGTTTAAGTAATCCTGCATTATTAACCTGTCGCATCTCAAAGATCAAAATGCCCACCCTGTGATGTCATGAAGTGGTAGTTTTCAAGTTGACAGCTCCTTTTATCTTTGGTTTAGTGGAGACTGGAAATTCCACAGCTGAAATTCTGTTAGTGAAGGTGAATGGTGTTAGAAACCCAGTGGAGCATCTACACTTTCAATTAAATTAAATTAAATTCAATTTATTTTTGTATAGCCCAAAATCATAACAACAGTTATCTCGGCGGGCTTCACAAAATTGTTGAATTACCAAACAAAGATGTCTGAGAATGAAGCAGAATAAGAAAAAAAAATAATAATAATTAATTAATAATTCAAAAATACAGAATGTCCAACAACAAGCAGGCAAATGGATAATTGTCCCAGCATCTCCTGTCCTTAGACCCTCCTTCTTCGGCAAGGAAAAACTCAAAAAAAATAAACAGTGGGGAAAAAACCGAGAAACCTCGAGGAGAACCACAGTGAAGGAGAGATCCACTCCCATGGACGGACAGGCATAGATGGTCAGGACGAATCCACTGCCAATGAGGTTGTAAATCATGCAGGATTTGCTTATTAAATGTGTGAATGAAACAAAACCGTCCACAGTGGAGTGTTTAAAGTCTTGTCTTAAGACTCACTTTTACTTTCTGGCTTTAACACCGCGTGACTTCTGTGGTCCTCTGTGTCTTTTATTTGTTTATTTTATTCATTGTTTTATCATTTTTAGCTTTATGCCTTTAAACACTTTTTATTTATTGTTTTTATGTATGATTAACTTTCTTTCATTGTATTAATTTCTCTGTGCAGCAAACTGGAAACTGTCATTTTTATAAAATGTGCTATGCTATAAATAAAGTGGATTGGAAAACCAAACATTATAATATCAGATAATAGAACATGGCCCCTTTAAGTAGGAAACATTGTGGTAAGAAGTTTACAAAATAACATCAGTTAGTCATAAAACTGTCCCACCATATTGTAGTCTGCTTTGCTAAATCTCTATACGTATATGTCTTTGAATCACTCCCAATCCCATTGAAATTGACAAGGTGGTTAAAAAACAAAATATTTGTTGGTTTTTGAGGGGTTCAGTAGGAGAGAGTTTTAGATTTCTGTTTTGTAATGGTGTTTATGAGTTGTTTTTTGAAAGTTTCTTCCATTCTGTGCGAAAGTGCAGTACTGACTTTTACTTAACCGAGTCAAGGTTAGGCAAAAGCTGTTATGTCTAAAGTTTTCTCAAATCTAACACAATCCAAACTTCAAAACACCCAAACTTCTCTGAACTTTCCACACAAGCAAAATTTTGGTCTGAATCCAGGTATTTGAATGCAAAATGCTTGAGTTTGTCCTGTGCTCTTAAGTTGTTTCTGAATCTACAAAAGCACGTTGTTACCCCTGTTCCCTCTACCTCCTTTTCGGGGGGATTTCACTCCTTTCCTCTCCTTCCAAAAAGCAGCACTTGGCACGGTTTTGAAATGTAAATAAAGTTTTGTTGTTTCCTGAGCCGTAGCCTCCTCCAGCCCTGTTTATCAGGCAGACTTCAAAGTGCCACGCTGACATGTGGCTCTATCTTTGGGCTGCTCTGTGAAATAGGGTCACGGGCGGCGCTTGGCTCTCACAAAAAACTTCTCTCTTTCATCTAAGAACCTAGTGGGTGAGGGGGAACTAAAGAGGGCCATGCCAGGCAGCCAGGGGTGCCAGTGTGGGAGTGTGCACGTGGGCGGACATTTTGTTTTTGTGCGCTTTCTCCTCTGGTCACTCGTGCTAGCAGGTAGCCTCATAGTTTGTGTTACATCATCTGATTTTTTGATTATTATTCACCAAACTTTTTCTCTTCTTCTTTGTGTTTCTGTCTAGCTGCGGTGCCAGTCCAAGAAGACATCGCCGTGTCGTGCTGAGCCGGGGGCCACCTCAACTTTAACTGGACTGAAGACTAAAAACATAAGAAGAAGAAAAACAGGAAGTCAAAAGTTTTAGGAGCCAGTAAACAGCGAGTTGTCAGACTTTGGAGAGTGGATAACAAGACTTACCGAACAGCTGCAAGTTTGAGTTCTAGGTCTAACTTCTAGACCTCTTCAAATCGACTTTTTTGAGCTTTGATAGCTTGAACGAACTCCCAACAAGCTGCTTATGCTTCGGTTGCCTTCCTGCATTGTTTTAGCCATCGTTTTATATCAGTAGTCCAAGAAATAATAAATAGTACTAAAGCATCTGGACCATCTGGGCAGCTGCAAGGTCGGAAGCCAAACTTATGGACCCATGGATTAATTATTGTGTACCTTCCTGCATAGTTTTAGCCACTACTTTCTATCATTTAAACTAGAGTCAAGCCAAATGGAATCGTGAATGATCTGTACAGCTGCAAGGTCGAGTCGAAAGTCAAAACCTATGGACCGCCGCTTCTTGAAATGAAATCGACAAGCTGTTAGTACTTCTCTATTGCCTTCCCGAGTCGACCAATCAGAAGTCCCTCTGTTTCTGCGTATTGCACTATTGAATGAACTGAACTGCAGCAAGGTCAAGCCAAAAGTTGAAGCTGCAGACTGCAATTTCAAAACATGCTTTTGATGCTTTTTGAGTGCTATTTGTGTCGTAAACAATTCAACCCAATTGAAAAGATCAGCTTGTCTACACATTACTGGATTTTTTTTGTAATTGACAAACTGTAGCGTTGTAAAGGCTGAAAGTTCTATAGCTTCATGTTTTAAAGCTGCTAGTTTTTTGCCAACTGCTTCCTGGCTTTTTCATAAACAGCTTGAAAACAACGCAGCCGATCAATAAATCATCCCAGTTGTCCAGTCTTACAGTACACTCCACTCGCTTTTCTCCACCCATTCCTCCTTATATCCACGTGGACTGTTGATGTGTAGCGATGGCTGTGGGACAGAAAGGTGCCATCTGGTCCACTCAAACCCCCTCCAGGCCCCCTCGCGCCCCCATCGCCTCTCGGACCGGCTGAACTTCCAGCATCCTTTGCAGCATCGGCAGCAGAAGCAGAAGGCTCGGAGCGGGACAGGGCAGTATGCAGGAGACTGACATACCGGCCACGAATGCCTTCACAGGTAAAACACACAAGTAGAATATTTGGTCTCATTTGAGTGAATTGCCGGCATTTATACAAATTGATGACTGTGTACTTGACATTCAAGTACTTCAAGTCATACTTCAACTTCAGGTTAATGCCTTTTACTTCATGCGGCGTATTGTAAAAACAGCTTTTTGTGGAGAAAAACATACGCAAACCTACATATATTAAAGAGAGCTATGTACTGTATTTTTCGGACTATAAAGTGCACTGGATTATAAGGCGCAGTATAAAATAATATGTCAGTTGTGTCATTGTCCACACATAAGGAGCATCGGATTAAAAGGCGCAATAAGACAAACAAAACACGTGTCGGATAAATCGAACTTTATTCAGGTCATTTATAATAACTCTCAGTTGTAGCTAACACAAAAATACAAGTTTAACAGTTGGTGATTTGGGCATCAAACATGCCCGGATCCCTCTCAACATTGTTCAGTTTTAACACTAAAATACAAAACCTGAAATCTGCATGGTAATGGTGGCATTTTGGGTCCTTGTCCAGCACACGGCAGAACTACCTGTATGTTGCACAGTCGCCCTATATGTCGCCAACATATTACTCCTCCTGACTCGCCCACTAATACGTTATTAGACTAATGTTACAACATCAAATGGGTTGGAGGTTAAACACAACCAAAGGTCACACATAAGGCCACTGGATTATAAGGCCACTGTTGATTTTTGAGTAAATGTAATGATTTTAGATGCGCCTTATAGTCCGAAAAATACGGTAAACGACAGTTAGGGACACAATTTTTGTCCAGTCAGGTATGCTGTTGGATGAGAAACATGTGGAAACCGCTGTCTGTATCTATCATGGTTCAACAAGTTAGAGATGTAAAATAGTGGGCGGAGCTAACATTTCAAACTAAACATGTTCTTCACCCATGATTCAAAGCAAAATGCAGCATCTTAGCCCAAACCAAACATTAGACATTGAAAATCAAGTCATTAAAAGTGAAACAGGCTGAATTTTGTAAATAGTGAACTAGAGATAAGTTTCTATATTTGAGTAAGAAGTTTGTCAATAGTCAGTGATTCAAATAAATTCAATTTTCGTCACCTGCTCTAAACATTTAACTGTGTCCCACTCTCAAACTATATTTTTATGTGTGCCTTTACTGTTGTGTCAATCATCTTGTTTACACTTCAGCTTATTAGGCTTGTTAAATTCTACTGCAGGACACACAGTGAGGTCATTTACTGCCAATCCCACAATGCACTGGGCCGTGTTTACTAGATGTTAGATGATAGTTGAGGTGGCACAACAGTAAAATCTCAATGTGCTACTTTATTTGATGTGATAAACCAAATGACAGTATTAAACAGTTGAATGGGGTGGGAACTTCCAATGTTTTTTTGAAATGTATTTTCTTTTGTAGATTTGCATTTTGAGATACTTGTATGATTGTTCTGTTAGCATGAGTCGGTGCTAGTTTTCATATTGTCACCTTCTTAAAATAATAAGTCATTTTTTGCCTGTGTGTGTGGTCCAAAAAAAGTCATTTATTTAATCTTGGTTATTATGAAAAATAACAAGTGTCCTCATATGTCAAGCATCATCCTTTGATACATAGGATTCTGACTGAGATTATTATTTTATGCCATAATTTCAATTTTGGGGGGAGTTTTTTGTGTTTCCTGAAAAACCTGAAAAAATTACTTATGCAATTATTTTTCGGAGATGTCGATATTTGATAAATAAGCCATCCAATCCAATACAATCCACTTTATTTCTATAGCACATTTCATAAACAACAGTTTCCAAAGTTTCCTGCACAAATACAGACTAAAAGCAACAATAATAATATAATAATAAAATAAATACTCATTAAACACAGATTAAAACATATTAAAACAGTAAAATCAAATAAGAGCAAAGCCATAAGATAGCAATAAATTAATAAAAACCCATAAAATACATAAAAAAAAAATAAATAAAAGACATAGAGGACCACACAACTCATGCGGTGTTATAATGCGGTGTTGCATGTTACAACTCATGCAAAGCAGTTCTAGTTATATAGTTATAGTTATATATTTGAATTTGCAAAATTTAAATGTGCATAGAACATTTTGGTAACACTTTTTTAGAAATCAAATTAATTAATGAATTAACAAACTGTTTATTAAGTTAACTTCTTAAATATTACACTATTTTTATGTATGTTATAATGTTGCTTCCTCATCTCAAACGTACCTGGAGTTGTATTTTGTTTCATTCTCACATGTTTAACACACAAACCTTGCAAACACTTTGTTCCACCTTGTGATGTCATAATTTGGATATTTTAATTTAATACCATGTAGTTTCTAAGTTCTAATGAAGATAAAATATGAGCGTCTACAACATGCATAAACGCAGTAGTATTGTATATTTGAGTATAATACATACTATCATAACATTGCTAACAAAAGACGCCAAGGATCTCAATATTATAAAGGTGTTCGGTATCTAACGGAAATTTAAGACACCACTAATCTCTATTATATTTTGGGATTAGTTAAATGTGTCAGGGCTGATCTCATTGTACTGTTCACAAACACTGCGATAGCCTTCTAAGTACAGTAACCTTTAATAATTGCTGAGTTGTCTATACTCTTTGTGTCTTGACATTTATGAGACTGTCGTGCTCTGGTTCGAGGTGAAAAGTTCAATCTAACGCGGCAGAAACGTATTCGTCAGTGAAAGTAACACCGTTCATAAAGCATTAGCCCCGGTGGACCGCAGATTAACTGTCTTATAATCGCTCGCTAATTATGATGGCTGTAATTGAAGTTGTATAGTCCGAGCGGCTCTTTCTTGGGGGATTTGCGGCGATTCTTTGTGTGAGTGAACAATGAGCGAAGCTGTGAGTGGCCAGTGGTGCCTTTAGTTAGCCCTTGAGATTTAATCTGGTTTAGAGCAGTGGTTTTGAGAGGAGAGTGTTAGCGCCACTATAGGTGAGGCCAATCAAAGTCCATTCACACATCTAATGAAACCAGCCCACACAATAGAATCACACACACTTCCACCAATGAGAGCTCAGTGTTATCTGCAGCTCAGGCTTTATTTCTAGGTACAATTATTCTAGTATTGAAAGGGTTAGTAGGCAAGGCAAGTTTATTTGTGTAGCGCAATTCATACCCAAAGTAATTCAGAATGCTTTTGAGAATAAGAAATCCATTAAAATCACAATACAAACAAATCAAAACTAAAATAATCATCATAAAACTAAAAAAGAGAGAGAGAAGAGTGCAGAGTGAAAACCTTTCAGTCATGCGCAGCTAAACAGAACTGTTTTGAGCCTGGATTTAAACAGCGTCCAAGTAGAGGCCTGTGTCACATGTTCAGAAAGACTGTTCCAGGTTTTAGCTGCATGAAACTGAAACACTCACTCCCCATGTTTAGTCCTGACTCTGAGCACCAGCAGGAGGTGATCCCCGAGGTCCTCAGAGTGTGAGATGGTTCATACGGCACTAACATGTCACAGATATACTCTGGTGCCATGCCATGAAGAGACTTGTACACAAGCAGAGCCTCTTTAAAGTCTCTGAGCCACAGGAGCCTGTGCACAGACCTGAGCACTGGACTTGTGTAAGTACATGTGTAAGTACGTGTGCGCTGTACATGTGTGCTCGTACGTGTGCGCTCCTACTTCCTGGTTCGAGTCAGGACCCGAGCTGCAGCGTTCTGGATGTACTGGAGCCGTCTCACAGGTCCTTTGGAAAGGCCACAGCCAATCCTCTGTCAAAAAGCAGGTGGTTTGGAGCAGAGTTCAGGCTTTTTGGAATAAGTTTGACTGTTTTCTATGCTAAAGTCTGTACTGTATATGGTTTTTGATAGAAAGATGTAATGGAATGGAAAATAAGATAACATTTAGATGCAATTAATACAAGGAAAAAGAATGTTTGAAGGGTTTTTTCCACATTGCCCAGCCCTAATTTGATGCAGAAATCTTTTCATGTAGATAATATACCAGATTTTTCACATTTTAAAAAATATAAATGTTTTAGTTACAATAGTGAATTGCATGAGTGAAATCTTGTTGAGATAAAGTATTTTTAAAGTTTACAATAAATATTTCACTTTTAATTGGTCGCAGTTTCTCTTATTAATTGAAAACTATTCACTTAGTGGATATCAACTAGTCATAGTATAGAATTAAAAGTTTTAAAAGTCACTTGAGAGCGTAACTATTATTTTTGACATTTTTAGCTCTAGTTTTACCTGCTTCTCAACTGGTGCAAGAAAAACAAAAGACTGCGCGAGTGTTATCAATATTTATAAAACAACAAACAAACAGAAAACGGCAAACACGCACAAACATAAAGTCTAGTGTGTAGATGAAACTTTGAATGGCTAACATGACAGCTTCTCTCCGCTCAGTCAACACATCTCCGTCCTATCGCACAAATCACAGCTGAACAAAGTACATTTGGTAAATTTAAACTCACAAAACACCATTGTGCACGGACTTCACAGATGCTGTCACATTTTTGCAGTCTCTCACCAAAGTGTTTTATGTTCAAGAGCTGCATTGTGTGGTCCTGTCAAAGCACTGCACTGATACGGTGCTCAGGCTGTCCGTGGTTTGAAGAGTCATGCGCTCATATTGTTCTCTAGTGGTTTTCGAGGGTTAGTGTCACAATCGGAACAATCACGCAAAATCAATAGAATCTATATAAATGATTCATAGGCTTGAAGCATATGGGTCTCTCATCTGACAAAAAAACAGCAGAAACATGGCCGCAAATATGTTGTTTTAGCTAATAATGTGTTTCAAAATATACACTACTGACTATAAAGAAGTGGAATGTGACGTCACCTTTAGTGCTCGGCTCCTGTTACATGAAGCTCACAATGTTAGGAGCGAATTTGGAGCCAGATCCAGACAAAATGGCAAAATAAAAACACCAGGATCGAGTAAAGTGAGTTAATATGAACTTAAAAACCAAAATGTCAATCCTCACAACAGTTTTTTCAACAATTTTTCACTTTAAAGTCAATAGAAAACGGAGACGATGGAGCCCGGAAGCGCCCCGCGTTCACTTCCTGTTTGGAGCTCGTGTGTTAGCTATGTCCTTTTATATATACAGTCTATGGTAAAGCATGACGCTGTGAGAAGTCGCATTTAACATTTAGTGCAATTTTAAAAGTATAAGCAGATAAGAATTGATTTTAGTGCGATTATATTTCAACAAGGGAAGTTTATCCATGAATTTGATACATCACTTGGGACAATCTTAACTTATGCTGGTTCCATATTGGTAAATTTGCCATAAGCGCAGCACTCGCTTAGGTGGGATTAGTGGAAATACATTCTCTGAACAAAAACACTGAGACTAATTATAAGAAGGTATATAGTTTAATGAATAAAGTAAATTGGCAGTCTTGAATCTAAAGCTAAGTCTGCACATTAACTTGGTCAGAGTCTAGACAGAGCAGACTGAATTGCAAGGTTTACAAGTACGATCTTAAATAGGAGTCTAAAATAGCCCAGTCTGTCTGCACATTCTGTAGTCGACGCACACCACAAGTCTTTGGTCTCCGAGTCAGTCAGTGTAAAATCAGCGCGGTATTTTCCATCACATTTGCACAGGGCTCTCTCCTCCGACCCAGCCGTGAAGGTGACTGCAGACTCATTTTTAGCGCTCGCTTTCATGTCACCCTCCTTGAAGTCGCACGGCCATTTTGCTAACATTTTTCTGCTCTTTGATTGCCCCCTGCAGTGATGTTTCCATTGAGACAGTTAAGCAAAGCACTCAATGATCGCGGCTCCTTTGTGTGCTGATGGTTTGTCAAAGCTTGGACATGAATCTTACAGACAGACATCTCACTCAGGAGCGAGCGCTGGACTACAGACTGAGTGACTAGCAGCTGACAGGTTGACTTATAACTGGGCCGTGCTCTGTTGTTCCCCACCAGTTAATTAAAGTGAACTTAGAGGCTATGGGGCGGCCATGCTGTGTGTCTGAACGCTACAGTTAAGAATATGATTAATGTAGTGACTTGGACACACATGAATTAATATTGCATGTTCAGGTGCAGGAAAGATTTTTTTATTAAATTCTAGTGACCTCATTTATACTTTTTACCAAGTTTTGAACAGCTAACTTTCTCTCATTAGCCAGTTTGTGAATGTTCATTGACAATGGCAATGAAAAATGTTCTGATACTGTGTATGTTCGGTTAAATTTGTGGTTCATATAGCGTTACTGTTACAGCCCCAGGCCTTCAGTTTGTATTTTTGTGTGTTTTGCTGCCATTTTGTTCCTGTTGCCTGAGCCCTGGTCCCTGATTGGTGGAGCCCCTCTTCACCTGGCCCCGCCTCCAGCCTCCTCCCCCTATTTAAGAAGATCACAGCTCCTGTTCAGGGCTGTGGTCTTTGTGTTCAGTCTGCCAATTGTGTCTCCTGTGTGTGTGTTTCTGTCACTTTGTGTGCAAGTTTGTGACTTTTGTGTGTTGAGACACTCAGTTTTGTTTAGTTTGTCCTGTTTTGTGCCTTTTGATTTGATCGCTTGATTCTGTTTGTGGGTTTGTGATTTTCTTTGGGACATTCGTGGTTTTGGTTTATTTTTGTGTCCCTTAGTTTATCCCTCATTTTTGTGAACTCACATGACCCGTTTTAGCACAAAACTTGTTTTATGTTAATCCTGTTGTGTTGTTTCTTAACTTGGTTTAGTTATGTACATATTTTACCATGTTTTGCTAAGTTAAACCTTTTACTCACCTGTTAATTAAACCTTACTTATTTATTCCATTTTCCACCTTGGTGTTTTTTGTTACTTCCCACACCCTAGCCGAGCTGGGTCGTAACAGTTACATCTTGATTATCAAAACTTAAATAAACACATGTCGTAAACTGCTGTTGCAATAGGTTCTGAACTCCTCCTATTTTATGTGAAATTGACTTCATGTTGTTACCTCATCAGCAGCAAACAGTATGCGGGGCTGTGTTTTGTCCTTCACACATGTTTGAGCAACCTTTAATTTATTATGTTTATCTACTTCTCCAATGCTTAAAATGCTCTGTTCCTTGTGACGTCATGAAGCTGTTTTGTTTATTACATATTGATAATTCCAGGGCTGTAATTATTCGAGTGATTCTGTGAAAGTGTATGGAGCTTAAAAAACACAGTGGAGCACTTCATGTGTCACATTACAAATATGCAGGGTTTGTGTGTTAAACATGTGTGAATGAAACAAAACAAACTCCAGGTACGATCCTGATGAGGAGACGACATTATAAAACCGATCAGAAAATAGTGAAATATAGGAGCATTTATTCCAAACTGGACTGACTCCTCTATGACCCTTCCCTACTGGACCCATGGAAATAAGTTTTTAAATATCTACATTGGAACCTGCTAGAGGACTGCATGTTTTACTTGACAAATCCACATGAAATCATTGGGTACAGCGTGTTCCAGGACTTTTCAAACTGCTCCACTGCCACCTGTTGCTATAATGTCCATAATAAGCAGCTCATATTGGAAGCCCATTACATTTTCCCAAGACAAACACAAGATCAGTCCATAAATCCTTATTGAGCATTAATTAAGTCTCTCAGTGTGTACTTTGCCTAAGTGTCTGTGCCCCGCTGTTATTATAAACACAGTCTCGATGCAGAGAATTCACTCCGAGCTCAGAGCAGTGCTTCTCATACGCATTACATAATTCATCAGGCGTGTGCGGAGCCGAGGGAATGAAGTCATCGAGCGCCAGTAAACAAATGTAGATGTAGCTCACACAGGTGGTCGATCGCTCCAAGGTTAGCATACGGGTTTGTTTACATCACACCGGGCTCACATGTGATGTCTGGTTTTAGCCACTTTGCTGCTGTTTCTGATGCAATTCTGAAAACAAACTTGATTTCCATTGTGAGCTTGTTAACTTATGATGCCAACTCACAATCAAGGACGTGGGTTTCTTGTACTTCTATGAAAAGTTCAATATGTTCAAAAAAGGTCAATATGAAGCAAGAAAATGTTTTTATGTGTACCAATTCTTTAATAATAAGTGAGACCATGTCCTTGTTCTGCTCGTCTCATTTAACTCGAGCCCAAAGTCTGTGCTTCAAGTCCATTTAAGTCCTCATACCAAATTACTCTGTAAAAGTTATATTTTTTGGAATATATATGATTTTTTTATTTTCTTAAAGCTTTTTGCAGCTTTCTACCATGTTATAATGTTCCCTCAAAAAAAAAAAAAAAAAGGCTTTTAAAATAGCTTTTATCATCCATCCACAAGCCGACATCACTCTTGCTGTCACGTGGCAATTTATTATAATTATACAAAAAAGCCTGATTCAAAACAAACCTGATACAATGTGCACCGATTATAATGTGATAGGGCTCTGATGAGGGAACGAGTTAGCACAAGGAGCATGGGGAATGGGCACTGAGCTTCAAAAATTAAACAAACATTTATTGAAAATGTTAACATGTTATTGCTGGATATAGCATTTTCTAAACGCTAAACTGTAACATGCTGATCTAGACCTTCTTTAAAATGTCCCGGTGTAAAATGAACCACTGAATATTTATCAGTCAACTGTTTAGAAGAGGACACATTTGTTATTTTGAGGAGAAACAAAGTCGTCTCAAGTCTTAGGGCTTTAAGTCAAGTCCCAAGTCGCCCACCGCCTGTTATCAGAGACGTTTTACTTTTTAAAATTCAGTCAGAACCTCTCATCAGTGACCTTGTGATATTTTCCACTGGGTTCATTATGTCTGAGGCTTTTGTCTTAATTCTCGGTCTCCTTTGTATCACTTTTATAGTTCTTTATTAATGGAGAGACATTCTGACAATGCCCTTTCATGATCATTCAGTGCAGTGTGTAAGGACCATTACATATCATTGTGCTCTATTTAGTTTGATTCTATTAATAGATATAGAAATGTATTTATTTATTTATTTATTTTTTTTAAATCAGTAAATAAGACCAAATGGGCTGATTTAATGTAATGAATACATTTCTTAGAATTAGAATGGTCCCAAATGGATATTTTTGAGTCGATATAATGAATGTTGTTGCTGTGCCCATCGGATTTTAAAGTCTATAGGGACCCCCAGATTGATTTTAAGTTGTCATTAAGTTCACAAATGAAATCTTTCCTTTGTAAGAAATAATTACAAAATGTTTTCTGATATGTAAGCATAGACTGTATATATAAATGGACTTACTAACCTGCTAGTCGCCATGTTAATAATACAAAGCAAGAATGGGCACACTTGAGGCTCCATCGACTTTGGTTCCAGTTCATTTTATATTAAAAAAATGTTGCCCCTCTCTCCATAACTGCTGCAGTCAGGCTCTTCATTTTGGTCCTAAAATGAATTAACCTGCTCTATATGACAGTCCTCATCTTCATACAGCCTATGGAAGTAACATAGTTTACTTCATACCAACAAAGATAAAACTGGAGCGTAATTTAGCAATACATACGTGTGTTGGTAAAGTTGTATATGCATAGTATCTCAAAATACATTACAAATCAACCTGCAAAAAACAAGATAGTGTGAGTCAACTGACAGGAAGTTAGGTTGGATTTACTTTAATGTTTTTGAGACTCTGTGATATTGAAGCTGTTTTTTTTTGGGCCATCTGACTAAAAGTACATCTGTATTCATTCAGAAATGCTCTAAACGTTCCTTCTATCTCCATTATATAGCGCTCACTGTGCACTTCGCTTTAGGCGTCCTGTGGTAGCGACAGTGGTGCAGCGTCACTCCAGTGTACAGCCTTGGCTCTGTTTCTCATCTGTGTGTCCAGCCGTCTGACACATATTCTCACTCCCTCCTCCTCGTCGTCCTCCCCCTCCTCTCCTCCCGCCGGCGCGCACCTTTTTCTGTCTGTCTCCATTAATCTCACTCTGTCTGTCACCCCCCACCCTCCTCCCTTCTTTTTCTCTCTCACCCGCACCCACCTCTCTTTTCACTCCCACCCCACAAACACACTCACTTGTTTCCGCAGGCTTTTGGTCTGTGTGGTCGCTCTGCCACTGTTGATCTGTATTGAGCTGCTCTAATGTAACTTGCTCGCCTGTCCTTTTGAGGGACTAGTAGGGATGTGTTATTAGACCTGCACCTCCTGTAGGCACAGACCAAACCTAAAACTGCTTCAACTTTGTCTACATTTTCTTCAAATTCTATAAATCGTAATACTCACTAATATATTATTATTATTATATTATAATATCTGCATGTTTTCCCTTTCAATCTAGAATGCAATCTCCAGCAATCTCTCCTTTTAAACAACTTTGCTTATAATGATACATTTTCTTAGCCAATGATCTGCTCTGACTAGAGTTGCAATACAGTCACTGACAATAAAGGCAATTAGTGATGGGACTTTCGGCTCCTTTTCTGGGATCCAAATCTTTGGATTGGTTCATGTCAAAGAGACAAAAAGACTGGCTCTTTTTATATTTCATTATATTAGAGATATACCAATACAATGCTGATATTGGCTATTGGCACTATATACTGAAATACTGTATATAGTGCCAATACTGAAAAAATTTCTGGCTCAGATATGGGCTTCCAAATGTAAATGGACGACTGGTCATAGTCCATCCAGAAAGTCTCGTAATGTTTGAACTTTTATTTTCACAAAGTTGTTCAGGTGTTTCTTGTAAGACAAATAACAACTACAGAACACATTTGGATCAGTTTTATGTTATTTTGTTTTAAGGAATTAAATACGATTTTCAGTTTCTGCATAGTATTGATTGATATCAGGTATCGGCAGTTTATTAAAGCTATAGTATTTAGTAATTAGCGTTGGAACCGAAAAAGCTGGATTGGTGCATCTCTAAAAGACATGACAGAAGCCAGTGTGAGAACTCATTTAACTATGAGAGAAATGAGTCTTTACCTATTGAAATGATGAAATTCTAAATAAATAGGATGCTGCTCTGCAATAATAATTACTCTACAACTGGTGTTTGTGTTGGTTCAGCCCTATAATCACTGTAAAAATGCATAAAAATAGCAACAAAAAATATGTAGTTCTTTTTAAAAAATGAGATCTGAGCACGCGATTGGCCTCATGGAAATGTTAGTGGTTTGAATATTGCACAGTTCCAACATGAGGGAGACAAGCAGGTTACAGCACTACGCTACATTACAGTTCAGATCTGTGGAGAGTCGCCCCTATTCACAGAAGGAATCGTTGTATTTTTGAGCAGTAGAAACAGCGGCAGACTCTTTATCAAAAATGTTACACAGTGCACCTTTAAGGAGCTTTTCAGAAGAGCAGACTTGTAGTACTATATCCACCCGTCCTTCCAGCTACTTGATACTCATCTGTCTTTCAAAGTCTACATGGATGCATTAGCTAAATGACTGTAAATTCACCTCAAAAGGACAAAAGGACTATTGATCCTAGAAAGATTGATTCTCAAGGTGCACAATTGACTAAATTGCCTCCATTTAACACAAAGTTTGATGAAGTCATGGTTAGCCTTGAAAGTAATTGCAGTAACTTGGAGACATTTGGAGACTCTTTGTTCATGAAGTACGCAGCGACACAGACCTAAAATGGGTCTTGCATGGGGAGGAAATCATTTTACAATTTTACGTCTTAGAGCAGAACCATAAAATTAATGTTCATTTATTAATTTGGGTTATGCTGAAAACTACAGCTTCATGACATCACAAGGGAGAACAGAGCATTTTGAGCGTAGACAGACTAATAATAAAGTGTTACTCAACATGTGTGAATGCAACAAAACTCCAGGTATGCATCATTCTAACTTAAAGCTCACAAGAGAAAAGTTTCCATATAGAACCTTTAATTGTAGAGTAGCATTTGTACACTTGAATTGCTTCTGCAGTCTGCATTACAAACAGAGAACTGAAAAATAAATTATCTCGGTACATTAGGTATATCAGTATTTTGTCACATCCCTAGTCACTAAAAATATGTTAAGTGTGAAAACAAGCCAGCAGTGTGGTGGAAACTCATTTTAGCGCAAAGATGTTCCTCTCCCCTCTTGTTTTAAGGCCAGACAGCAGCTCAAGTTAATTAATTAGAAAAAGTCCACCACATATGTGACAATGGGATATGTGCAAATGTGCAAAAAAAAATGTTGTTTAGTTTGTTGTCTTCAACCTTCCACATTCATTTTAACTTATAAAAGTACCGTATTTTTCGGGCTATAAAGTGCACCGGATTATAAGGCGCTATATCAAATAATATGTCAGTTGTGTCATTGTCCACACATAAGGAGCATCGGATTATAAGGCGCAATAAGAGAAACAAAACATGTGTCGGATAAATCGAACTTTATTCAGGTCATTTACAATAACTCTCAGTTGTAGCTAACACAAAAATACAAGTTTAACAGTTGGGTGATTTAGGCATCAAACATGCCCGGATCCCTCTCAACATTGTTCAGTTTTAACACTAAAATACAAAATCTGAAATCTGCATGGTAATGGTGGCATTTTGGGTCCTTGTACAGCACACGGCAGAACTACCGGTATGTTGCACAGTCGCCCTATATGTGGCCAACATATTACTCCTCCTGACTCGCCCACTAATACCTTATTAGACTAATGTGGACAACATAAAATCGGTTGGAGGTTAAACACAACCAAAGGTCATACATAAGGCCACTGGATTATAAGGCCACTGTTGATTTTTGAGAAAATGTCATGATTTTAGATGCGCCTTATAGTCCAAAAAATACGGTAAAATGTAAAAGATAGAAAAATATCTTTTTTATTTGCATACTTGTCTAGAGTTCTGTCATATACTCTAAATTCTGATCTATGCCATAATGTAGTTTCCACATTAACAAATCTGGTGTGTTTTGATTCTTTCACACACATTTAACACACAAAGTTCTTTTCTCAAACAGAAAACTGTTCCACCTTGTGATGTCATCGCTTGGATTCAGCCCTGGAACTGCCAATCTCTACTGAACTAAAAGTAAAAGGAGCCGTTAACTTGAAAACTACTACTACATGACATCAAGATGGAACAAAGCATATTGAGCTTTGGAGATATATAATAATAGTATATATATAATATAATAGTAAAAGATTAAACATATGTGAATGAAACAAAACACAACTCCAATATGCTTTTTGAGGAGGTAACAGCATTTTAACAAAAAGCTCATGAGAATCCATTTTGTGTAATATAGGCCCTTTAAAAAATCAAATTAAAATGGAACATACAATTTCCTCAAATCCACGACAAATTGATACATGAAAAAAAAAAAAAACCAAAGCATGTTTCAATCAGTAATAATAATATATCTGTCAACATTTGTCATAACTTTAGCACCAATATTCCAATGAGACGTAACTTTTTTGTTTTTTCCCCAGTCACCACGAGCTTCAAAGCCTCTTAATCACAGTCATTAAGTCCCTATTATTTTCTATTTCTACTCCAACAATACAATGGATATTATACTTAAGGCTTTTGCGTCACCAGGGCAACACCCATGCAAACACAAACTTAACCTGTTCATTATTATTTTACACTTACACATCAAAGACAGAAGAAGAACATGATGTCTCTTTCCCACTAAAAAGTTGTGCGCTGACATGGGGCAGTGGTCATGTGTCCCAGAAACATCGCTGTATTATTACGATATAATTACAGCGTGTAGGACAAGATAATAACTAGATTTAGGAGGATAATTGAGCTTGTGCGTGTTTGAGTGAGAATATGCATGTTCATATCGTCTCTTTATAATTACTGGGTTTTAGGCTTGAACCATGGGCAGGATTCAGACAGACAGTGACTCATCCATCTCTGCCTAATTTCCTCCTGTTGTCGTGTTGTCGTGTAATGTTGATTTTGCGCGGCGGCTCAGGTTTACGAAGGTAATTTGTGTGTATCGGGAGCTGCTTTGTGCGCGCTCGCCCGGGTTAGTCTCCTTTGTTGACTTCCCGCGTAGTTTATTTACCAGTCAGTCAGCCGTCCAGCCCGGCCTTGTTTGCGGTGACCCGAATAGACTCGTGAGCGTGTCTCTGTGTTGGCTCTGCGTGTTTGTTTAATGCATTTTCATTCACGTAAGCGTTTAAGTGCGGGTGATTTGTGTTTTGGCTAAATTGTTTCAAAGCTTTACTCTTACTGACTCACGACTGAATGTGGGTCAAAGCTGTAACCTGCAGATAAAGGACACCTGAAAGCTTTTCTCATTCTGCGTAGACTGTACTAGCACTTTTTAGATATGCACCAACTGGATTGAGACATCGGAATATATTTTTTAAGGGAAATATTAATAATTTGATGATCATGTCCAGTATTAAGAATATATTTGCATTGCTATTACAGGAAAATCTATGCATGCTTATGTGTCATTGAGCATCCAGCAAAAAAGTTACGCACTGCATCTTTAAACCTTCACCCCTCATGGATAATCTCTATTGTCTTAAAATGTCATTGTCTTTTTGCTCATATTTCACAGATATATTTAATAACTACAACTGGATTGAGACATCGGAATATATATATTTTTTTAAGGGAAATATCAATAATTTGATGATCATGTCCAGTATTAAGAATATATTTGCATTGCTATTACTAACAGGAAAATCTATGCATGCTTATGTGTCATTGAGCAATAGCAAGCAGCAGAAAAGTCACGCACTGCATCTTTAAAATCATACAGGAAAAATATGCTTCATCTTGCTGTCTAGATTTTATTTTATTTTTTCAAACTCAACTACAAATTCAACTCGATTGTCTTAAAATGTCATTGTCTTTTTGCTCATATTTCACAGATATGTTTAATAACTACAACTGGATTGAGACATCGGAATATAATTTTTTAAGGGAAATATTAATAATTTGATGATTATGTCCAGTATGAAGAATATATTTGCATTGCTATTACAGGAAAATCTATGCATGCTTATGTGTCATTGAGCAATAGCAAGCAGCAGAAAAGTTACGCACTGCATCTTTAAAATCATACAGGAAAAATATGCTTCATCTTGCTGTCTAGATTTTATTTTATTTTTTCAAACTCAACTACAAATTCAGCCGCTCTCACTTCAGGCAGTCCTTCACCCCTCATGGATAATCTCTATTGTCTTAAAATGTCATTGTCTTTTTGCTCATATTTCACAGATATGTTTAATAACTACATTACTTCTGGCTGCGGTGCTGGAGGCAGATCTATTTCTTCTTTATGATTTCCAGTGGATTCATTTGGTCCCTGTTAAACAAATGTAAGCTCTGGGGCTGCAGGCCGGCCGCATACACAAACCTGGACGTGCTCATAAGTCACCGAGATGGGATATCACTAGATAACAACGTTACCTCCGACATTTTTTACCGTGCCCAAAAGCGCCGCTCTTTAGATTTATGTGCGCTTGTATTGTGCGGAGTATATTTTTTCCGGAGGCGGCGTCTCTCACATCCTTAATGCGTCAGACGGATGATTGAACAAACTGGATGTTGACGGACAACTGCGTCTCAAAGTCATTTACAACTAAACACTTCTGCAGATGCTGTCTCTTATGTGCGGCAAGGACACGCTTTATTCACTGTGATTTTTCTCTGAGATTAAGGGAGATTCGCAAACTGTTCACGTAAAGTCAAGAAATGCTGGAATTTTCACGTGTAATTTTTTTTGCTGGATTGATATCAGCTTTGAAGTAGCTCGTGTTTAAAGTGCACTATATAACTTTTGCTGGTGCGTGGTCTGCCCCTTGTCTCCATGTAGATGTTATTGCTATTGAAACTTTGCAGCTGATGCCATCATATCAACATTCCCTGGGAGTGTGATGCTAACTGTAGGCTCTACTCTGTCTGAAGCTCTGTTATTTTGGTAGGCTTTAATGTGAGCTTTATTATAAGACAATTTAAGCAGAAAGAAATGACTTAGGAACAGGTGATTTGTGATGTTAAACAAGTCCCTGTCAAATAACATTACCGTATTTTTCGGGCTATAAAGTGCACCAGATTATAAGGCGCAGTATCAAATAATATGTCAGTTGTGTCATTGTCCACACATAAGGTGCATCGGATTATAAGGCACAATAAGCGAAACAAAACGCGTGTCGGATAAATCGAACTTTATTCAGGTAATTTACAATAACTCTCAGTTGTAGCTAACACAAAAATACAAGTTTAACAGTTGGTGATTTGGGCATCAAACATGCCCGGATCCCTCTCAACATTGTTCAGTTTAAACACTAAAATACAAAACCTGAAATCTGCATGGTAATGGTGGCATTTTGGGTCCTTGTACAGCACACGGCAGAACTACCGGTATGTTGCACAGTCGCCCTATATGTCGCCAACATATTACTCCTCCTGACTCGCCCACTAATACGTTATTAGCCGTAATGTGGACAACATAAAATCGGTTGAAGGTTAAACACAACCAAAGGTCATACATAAGGCCACTGGATTATAAGGCCACTGATGATTTTTGAGAAAATGTCATGATTTTAGATGCGCCTTATAGTCCGAAAAATACGGTACAGTTTTTCAGTTTCTTTCACTGTTTATTTTGAAACAAGAATGCTTGTACTAATCACACACTCTTGAAATGTGTTGTTTAAATTCATTTTGTTTTTCTCCATTCCAAAAAAAAAAGTTTGCTTATGTGTACACATTGGAAACATTTGAACATTTAATCATAAACATACAGGCAAAACACTCCCAGCATGACGTCAATTGCCAGGAATGTTAATCAAACCAAACACTATACCTGCCTACCTTGGTTTCATTTTCTATTGCCCGGGTAATAAAAGCCCTTTAATTGAAATATGCATTCTCACAGTGGGCAGGCTCACCTCTCCACAGATCTTGCATCACCTGCTTGTGTCCTTTGTCTTAATGCTGCACTGTAGAACAATCCAGGCAAAGCAACAACAGGAGACACACAGGTAGCGTGGCCTCATTAATTGGCGAAACCAGATTAATTCAGAATAAGGAATAACCAAAAGCAGGAGTATATACTGGTATTTTCACCAGTCATCTTGCCTGGGTTTAGTTTAGCCCAACATGCAGCCAGACAAGCTCCTATCGGCTCTGATTCAGCCTCCTGATATGATGTGGAGGTGACTGAGTTTATAATGGTATTTTGGCTGGTGCTGTTTCTGCCTGCCAAGATGTGCTGCTAGACTAGCTACACTCTAAAACAAACCAGATCATCCTCCTGAAATAATAAGCAGGGAATTATTGTCATTTAATAGCAGGGATCAAGTAAAACTGTTTCACACTGAGATTCCAAAACGCTGGTGTGGGTATTACTGGTGGTACTCAGGAATGTTGTGCAGATTTGTGTTGAGGTTAAAGGTATGGGGTTAGTTCTGCTTTCATTTAAGAATGAGCTTTTTACTTTATATTTATTAAATCAACATTTTGTTTGCCAGGACAGAACAGACAAAAGTGTGAAATGAAGGGAAGAGAGACATTCAGCAAATCATTAGACCCAGTAGAGTCAGCACTATGAGATCATCATTGAGCCACATTTATGCTACAGACCAATATTGTGTAGCTCGCATTTTGGTGTTATTTAAAGGTGCAGTGGGTAACTTTTCTGGTAAGGGATCTGCTATGTTGTCTCCATGGTGACACAGGTTGGCACAACTATAAATCCTTGCATGTTGCATTTATTCAATTACATTTGTTTATGTTTATTGCTCAAAAATACATTGAAAAACATTAATTCCTACTGTCAGTGAGATGTGCTCAGTTGCATAGATTATAAAGAGAAGTGGACTAAGGGAGTGTGATCTCACCCATAAGGTCCCACTCCAGTCAAATGAAGCATGAATGATGAAGCTCTCCATGCAGCAGTTATGGGGCAAATTTGAAGCCAGGCTCCATGTTAGGAAAAGGACTTTATTAATGGGAAAAATGGCCACATAAAAGCAATAGGATCATGCAGACATTTTAAGACCAAGATGATGAGACTCACAGCTGCAGTTACAGACAAAGTGGTGACAATTTCTCAGTTGATGGACCTGGAAGTGCCTCCATGAACACTTCCTATACCCCCGCAGTTTATGCACCCACAGATCTGACCTGTAAACTGACCTGGTGGCGTTTCCATGGAGACAGACAAGTTTGATGCCATTAAATATTTTTAGCAAAGCAATAACATCTCCATGGAGACAGTTAGTTACATTGCGCACCTTAAAAGTGACAGCATAACTACTGCTATTTCACCAAACTAGGGAGCTGTCATTTTTTTGCAGTGCAGGTCTGTTTAGTGGGTGTGTGCGTGCGTTTGTGCGTGCGTGTGACTGGTTTTATGTGTGCGTTTGTGTGTTTGTGCGTGGACTTATTCATGCGTGTGGGCGTCTGCGTGGGCCCTGATACCACTGACAGTGAGCAGGCAACCCTAGGACATATTTATGAGCTTTCACTAACCGGCCCATATTAACCTGTGCTCCCTCTCCACCTCGAGCTGCGTAACATTCAAGCTACCTATTTCATGTACTATTCCTCGTCTGAGTAATGAACTGTTGTGAAGGGTAGGGGAGAATATAAAGGACTAGGTCACACAATGCCACAGTAATTTACAGTTTTAGTCTGTTAAATGAATTCAGAAAGTCAATGTTGGCTTTGGAATTTTGGGGCTGCTAGTGATGAGCGTTGAAAGAAATTGCAAGTTTTTATTATGGACCTATGCCAGTTTCAAATATATTATGTCTTGGCAAGTGGTCAGCGAATAGGCCAATGATGAGTTTTTGTGGAGTCTGTTGTTGTCAGATTCATGGATATTGTGTCTCTGTAAAAAAGTCTGGGTTATATTCATGAGGAGATTTCACAAACTGGCCCATTTTAACCTGTACACTGTCTCCAACACCAGAAACACTATTTCTCAACTGTGGAAGAGACTTTTGAGAATTAAACTAGACAATGTAAAAGTACAATATCCTGCTACGGACAGTTAGAACTGACTGTGTAGTCAGGATAACTAGTTAGATTTGATAGTAAGTTTATATATTTGTTATATTATAGAGATTTATAAATTAGATCGAATTTCTTACCTCATCCTCTTTCTCATATTTAGTTTACTTTTTGATAGCAAATTAATGAGGCATCCGGACCAGATGCCCGAGCCACCTCAGCTGGCTCCTCTCAACGTGAAAGAGCAGCGGGTCTACTCCGAGCTCCTCCCGTGTGACTGAGCTCCTCACACTATCTCTAAGGGAGCGCCCAGCCACCCTGCGGTGGAAACTCATTTCGACCGCTTTCTATCAACTACTCAGAGCTCATGACCATAGGTGTTTGCGATCGGGGGACGGTACCTCTGGACTGGCAGACCGGGGTGGTGGTTCCTCTGTATAAGAAGAGGGACCGGAGGGTGTGTTCCAATCACAGGGGAATCACACTCCTCAGCCTCCCCGGTAAGGTCTATGCCAGGGTACTGGAGAGGAGAATCCAGCCGATAGTTGAACCTTGGATCCAGGAGGAGCAGTGTGGTTTTCGCCCTGGTCGTGGAACACTGGACCAGCTCTACACTCTCCATCGGGTGCTTTAGGGTTCATGGGAGTTTGCCCAACCAGTCCACATGTGCTTTATGGATTTGGAGAAGGCATTCGACCGGGTCCCTTGTGGTCTCCTGTGGGGAGTGCTTTGGGAGTACGGGGTCCGGGCTCTTTTGCTAAGGGCTGTCCGGTCTCTGTACGACCGGAGCAGGAGCTGTGTTCACATTGCCGGCAGTAAGTCAGGCCTGTTCTCAGTGCATGTTGGCCTCCGCCAGGGCTGCCCTTTGTCGCCGGTCTTGTTCATAATGTTTATGGACAGGATTTCTAGGCAGAGTCGGGGGCCGGTTTGGGGACCACAGGATCGCATCTCTGCTGTTTGCGGATGATGTTATGATGTCGTCCTGGTGGCTTCCTCGAACCAGGACCTCCAGCACTGGGGTAGTTTGCAGCCGAGTGTAAAGCGGCTGGGATGGGGATCAGCTCTTGTAAATCTGAGGCCATGGTTTTCGACCAGAAACAGGTGGTTTGCCGTCTCTGGGTGGGTGGAGAGTTCCTGCCTCAAGTGGAGGAGTTCAAGTATCTCGGGGTCTTGTTCACGAGTGAGGGAGGACAGAACGTGAGATTGACAGGCAGATCCGTGCAGCGTCGGCAGTGATGTAGTCACTGTATCGCACCGTTGTGGTGAAGAGGGAGCGGAGTCGAAAGGTAAAGCTTTCGATTTACCGGTCAATCTACATTCCTACTCTCACCTGTGGTCATGGTCATGTTTAGATCTATAGAAGTATAAATAGAGTACGGATGTATGAAGTGTATTTACAAAAACCTAACCTATGCCAAAAAGCTCATTCCAGCTCCACAAACCAATAAAAAACCTCTAGAGTTTGCATCTTACTTTATGGCTCCACACATGATATCTCCATTGTGAGATGGGTCCAGTGTGTTTCTACAGGTCTTTGTTATAGTGGCCATAATGTTATTGCTAATCAATAAGCTGCACACTAAAAATTAAATAGAGGAGAGTCCAGCTCCTGCATCCACTTGTAAACAAAGTCTCACCAAACCATACTGATGAAATATGCTGCTAAGATAATCTATATTTTATTTGGCCACAGTGTTGAGCATTGATTGCTTTTATTGCATCAGCGCTCAGACAGACTAGTATTAACCTGTGCACTCCCCTCACCTGCAGCTCCCCAAGACAACCATTTTCATTTCTGTTCTCATCTGAGTAATGAACTGATAAGTCTGTTATGGAGGATAAAGATGGAGAAAATGGAAAAAGGCCTAGGTCAGTCTGCGCCGCTATTGCTGTCAGGCGATTTCACTGCGATAAAGTTATCACCCATCTTCTGTTGGAATGAATGTAGATCTGTGCAAGGCTCATTATACGTTAGCTTAAGGCTCCATAAAGTGCAGCGCCAAGACATAAACTTCCGCATGTGTAAATTTAAGTCTGTCAACCGTGTTTAGCATACTCTGATTTAAAGACATCTGTTGTGTGTTAAAACCACTTAAGTTAAATGTGCCTATGTAGAAATGTATGGGCTATGGTGTATGACTAACGGAGATCATTTAGTTTGGAAACTGAAGGCGCAGCGTGGTTGGTGATGAGTTGAATAGCATATAGAGGATTGATGTAAATGTTTTTCCATGGCAATTATGGTTTAAGGTGCAATTAGTAAATTTGTTATTTTATAGCTACATGATCAACAAGGACGTTTTCTGTACCTACGTATTGACACCTGCCTGTTGTAACCATCGTCCAATCACAGCCAATCACCCACAAGTCCATTCATATAAATACACTCTCTGTTATTTATCCTCTTGTCTTGGCTATGTGCTTTCCTCCTTCCCTATTTGCTGGTGACAGTACAGCATCCTCAGCCTCTCCATCTTCTCTACTTATTCACAATATTTTGTCATAGTTATCATAGTTTACCTATATTTACCAAAAATTATTCTGATTCTCAAACACTTTCTGTCACTGTTTTCACTAGGTCGAGATATAAGATCCAAATGGCTACTTTTTGCACCTAAATAGACTAAAATACAAGCATGTTTTTTCATTGCCAATGTTATGCACAGAATAAATAGTTCAAGAATAATCCAGGCTGAGTAAGTGTGTTGGAGAGTATGTCCTGAATCTCTTACAGTCTTATAGCTGAGAAGCCTGCAGTGTTATTTTGGTCTGTCTCTTGTCTCCACCTCTGAAGCAGTTTTGAAGCACATTGTTGAAGCAGTGTGACTTTGCAGCGGTACAGTGATGTGACTGTTCTCCCTGAGGCGTACACACACCACACACACACACACACAAGTCCTTTCACCTCTGTTTCCCACAGCTACAGCCACACTGAGCCTGTTGCACTGTGGACCCAAACACACAAACATACATAATATGAACCGATATGGTTAGTCTGTGGGCAGTAGTCACATTTGTACTATGTGTGGAGTCCATTTAGATCCAAAGACTTGTCCACATTGCTGTTTATTGTGAATCAAAAGAGAGCTAAAATCTGTATTCCATTAGGGTTTTGTGCCCCGGTACATAGCCTAGTGGTTAGAGCATTCACCCATCAACCCAAAAGTCAAAGGTTTGATTCCCACTCAATTCTACCCCAGGGCAGTATGGCTACTTCTGTATGGAGACAATGAATCCTGACTACAGTGCACTACAGTACAAATGTAAGGCATTATTCTCAGGGATGTGAAATGACGATACAATACATATCATGATATACATGTCACGGTTTTATAATATCCCGATATATTCTGATACTAAAACAAGGGACAATTTACTGCGATTTAACAGTAATTGCTTACATTAATAGAGTCTACTTCACCAGAATACAATTGTACAAAATATAACTTAGAAAAATATTTAAATCATCAGAACAGTGGATCTAACTAATACATTTTTGTGAAAAAATATTATTTTAAAAATCAATTTGGATGCATTTTGAATTGATTTGAGAATTGTCCAATGAAGTATCACGATATATCACTGAACGATTTTTTTTGTTACATCCCAAATTATTATCATTATTATATCAAAGCAAGCATTGCTGTACTCATTCCCTGTTCACGTCTAGATAAATATGCTTTAGATATGATTATCAGAAGGTATGGTGAATGCCATGGTAGAAGTCTGCATACATACAATGTATATCAAGTGGGATCAAATGTTACAGCTGCGTTGACAGTAACAAGATGGGAATTAATATATATTTTCATGTTTTATTTTTATGCATTCTTCAGTGTTCAAAATAAATTCTAACTAATTACTTTTGGGCCAAATATTAATGCTGACATGTTCACATTCAATCGTCACAAAAATAGTTCTATATCTTATCTATATTTTTGTATGTTTCTTTGAAGGTCCTATATTATGCAAAATTGAGCTGTATGTTATGTTATGACGTTGTTACCTTATCAAAAACATACCTGCATTTGTGTGTTATGTTTCATTCACATAATAATTTACTAGTCTAGTACTTCTTGGGAACAATATTATAACAGATGAGAAAATAGCATAACATGTATCTTTTAATGTCTTATATGGTAATTTAAATAAAAATAGGTGGGGCACTGAGTCTTACACATTGTATGAGTTGTGCCTGTATTGTTATTTGTCTTTTGTCTCCATCTCTGAAGCAGTTTTGAAGCACATTGTTGAAACAGTGTGACTTTGTGGCCGTACAGTGGTGTGACTGTTCCTCCCTGAGGCGTACACACACACACACACACACACACACACACAAACACACACACACACACCCGAGTCCTTTCACCTCTTGTTCTCTCGACCACAGCCACAGCGAGACTGATGCACTGTCTGGACCAAAAACACTCACGTACACAGCCTGAAGGTCCCTCGCCCTCTCTTCTCTCTCTCTCCATCCCTCTCTATCTCTCTTTATGGCCGCCGATAGTGCCAAGTCAGCGAAACAGTCTGACATGCTTAATTATCCGTCCCGGGCCCCAAACGGCGGAGGAGAGGATCTGGATGAAATTAGGCGAAACATAGGGGTGAGCTATGGAGCGAGCAGTCACATTGGGGGCAGACAGAAGAGGAGACAAAGGAGACGATGATGACGTGATGGCGAACAAGAGACTGGAGTTATATAGACGCGCGGTACAAGCTGAACAGGCAGTGTGCTAGATCATTGTGGAATAGAAAGAAAGCCATACAATACAATGGTAATGTTTGCAGTTGATAGCCTTCCAGTATTACTCCGGTGAGTTATGCCTGCCTAGTCTGTCTAGTGTTATTGTGGGCTGTTTCTCTGTCTGCTACTGCACACGCACACACATACACACACACACAAGCACACACACACATGGTGGATAGTAGGTACCAGTGGCTCAGCGGTAAAGCACTTTTGCCCATGAACCTGAAGCTTGAAGTTTCACCTTCATATATTGTGATATTAAGTTTGGTGATACGAGATCATTATTGTGGACTGCTGCATCAATATATCACCAAGAGTATTTTTTTTTATATTTTAACATATTTTTTGACCCCAATACAATTATGTTGCAACATATCAGAGTATAATGTACAATATATCGAAAAACACATCTATTACCATATCATGATAATATCGTTTCATGTATCATATTGTATTAAAATCTTGAGGGACCCTGTGACTCCCAGTGACACAACAACTCCATGGAGACAGGAAAGAACATAATGTATCTGATATGACATGTATGTCATGTAGACTGCATGACAAAGCTTAATGTATAAAGCACTTGATAGGAAAAAGAATGACTTCAGTAAACTTTTATCCAATACTTTTTATTTTGTTTAGTTATTTGTTTTTTTTTTCTCTGGGGTTGGATGGATGCCCTGTATTGAGTGGTCACACCAAGGGCAGTGGCTGCAGCAGACACAGTCACACTCAGCCCACAGATTCTATTTGGTCTGGCACCCTCCTGCAAGACATACTTATGGATTTCATATCAGGGAAAGTTATGCTCAGTGGGAATAGACTTTAAAACACATATTATTTTTTGAAAGTAATGCTGCTGCAAAATAGTACAGTAAAGGCAGTGGGTTACTTTTGGTACCACTTTATAATAACAGCACAATAATTAGCTGCAATAAAGCAAGAACAAACACTTAATTTATAATGAACATTTAAATTATAAGATTGATTTGACTTAGTAGCTGCTTAATTAAGGGCTGGGATTAGGAGTTAGGGTATTAATTAAGCCTGTACTAAGCCTTAATTAACTATTTGGTATTTTGGTAAATGTCTTTGTTCCTGCTTAGTTAAGGCTAATTAAAGTTAACATAAAGTGCAATATGGGAAGTCCAAAATCTACACTGAAAATCCAGAATCCATCCGTGTGAGTAAGTTTGATGTCATATATTGATCCGGTGAATCACCTTGTGTCCAGATGGTGACTCTGTTGTAAAGCTTATGTTTCAGCTTACGGTATGCTGCTGCTGCAGACTCCAGACAGTGGCAGCCTCTGCATTTATCATCTGCATAGTAACAAGGCTCTGAGGCTATATCTGATACTGACTTTCACCAACACTGTCTGGGAGATGAAACTGTGCTAATAAGTCTCACAGTTCCTTTGGTGTTTTAGTGTATTTATATATAAGCTTTTCTTATCAGGTTTAGACTTTTTACTTATCGTATGCCTGGATGGGCTTCAGCATATCAGTTAGCACGACTGCCTGCAGCAAGAAGGTCCTTGGTTTGATTCTTGGATCAGCCTTTATACATTGTTTGCATGATCTCATTGTGTCTGCTGTGAAGGTTAAAAGTCTAATCTCTCCAACGCATCCAATGGTAAATAAGGTGTAACTGAGTCCTTTAGAAAGAGCTCACATAGGATAGGATCTCTGGGTGCTGGCTCCTCGTCTCTTCTCATGCTCTGTAGGGTATATACATGTCAAAAAACTCCATTGTACTTCTGTTTTTGAACACAAGAGTGAAGGGTTTGGGGCAATGACGTATCGCTGCGGCTAACGACTCAAAGTTATCAGAAAAATAATCTGTTCTTTATACTCATGGCAATAAACATGCTGATAATAGCGCCAAGTGTCACAATCTAATGGACATCTTAAGTATTAAACGAAGTGGAAAAAAGCAGTGCATCTCACAGAGGTGTAAGCAGGGAACACTTCATATATACATAGTAGGAACTTGGTGTGAAAAGTTTGAATCACTTCTAGTTCTTTAGTAACAAAACTCATTTAAACACAACTTTTGCTTTATTTTTAGCTAAGATTACTACATTGCTAGGAGTACTACGTTGTAAAGTAGAAAGTTGTAGGGAGGGACAGCAGGTTGGAGCGACTCCTCACTCCTTCACGGGGCACAAGAACATCTGCAGCACTTTTATTAGCCCTCTGCCCCATGCTGCTGCCCAGCTCGTTTCACTGACGCAAACCCTACATGAGAGAGAAAGAAAGAAAGGAAATAAAGAGAAGGGAGAGAGACACAGAGAGAGTGAGAGACAGTGAAGCAGGGAGAAAGAGAGAGATAAAGAAAGAAAAAGAGAGAGACATTAAACAGTCTGACAAACACAATTCACAGTCACCAGGGGAAACTGCACTGCCCTGCCACGATGCCCACACCGGCGCGCTCTGATCTACGCTCGCTCGTAAAGGCAAGGTGGATCAAATGGAGGAATCTGTAGTGGTTAGGATCGAGAAGGGGACAAATTATGGGCCAGAAAGTCATGCATTGTAAAAAGTTTGATCGTAAAGTTTAGCTGCAGATTTTTAGTGGGGAGTTTGACATTGCAGATGGCGTGCCAGCTCTATTTCTGCCTATAGTGCGAGAAGAGTTTGTTACTAAGCAGCAATTGGAGACGGCTAAAGTTTGATCAAGTGTTTTTTTTTTTTCAATTTGTGTGTAATAATTATCAGTATAGATAGAGCTGAAAATACAATAATGCAGTGGTTTACAGAGGGTGAGCAATGTAAATGTGCACTGGGTAACTTTTCTAGTAGTGTTTCCATGTAGATAATGCAACATTAAACTCATTTCTTTCCTTGAGACTACTTGGACATTGTACAAACCAGATCTGCAGAAATTCAAGTCCTCTCACAAGATGAATTCACGTTGTCATGTTGAAATACTTTACATTAAATTAATATAAGATTGCATGTATAAGATATGCTCCACAAGTACATCTACAAAATAATTCAAGTCACTCATGCACCTTTGCCTTTCTTAAGCCTGTATATAGTTTACCAAATAAATTCGAAGAGGAGGACAGGAAAGGCTGAGGTGGCTGATAATGCTGCTGCAGTGGAGTTGTGTTTTCATGAGTTTAGAAACTGAATTCAATTATGTATCAAATTTTGGTGAAAAATATCAGAAACAGCACTTAAATGGTCAAGTTGACAGGGAATTTAACTTAACTTTAGGCATGATAAGTACTCCTTTAAGAAGCATATTTTCCAGTTCACTGCAGCAGCTTATGGCCCAAAATGGTGCCACCTGCAGTGTCTATATAAGGCGCGTCCTCAGACTGGGTCACCTTCCAAACAGTGCCTTCGGTTAGGGAAGTATGGAGATGTATACTAATGACTACAAAAATGGGCTCTCGATAAGATAGGACAATTACAGTACTTTAATCGAAAAAGTTGATGCAAAACAAAACTTTATTTCATGGCCCAGAATCCAACTGCAGGAGTAATTACAGTAATTACTTTGACTATAAAAATGTAAGGTTTGCTAAGATGCTTTAAAATAGAATTACAGTTTATCAGGATAATGTTGTAGCATATATAAAAGTTACAACACCATGATTCTAATTGCAAAACTTTTTTCCTCTGTGAATAAGAAAGTAAGGCTGGCGCACTGTTCGCATGCTAGTTGTTTGCTAATATTACTGTGACAGCAAAACTCTGCTCTGGACTTATAGATTCATCATGTTTGTTTCATTCACACATGTTTAACATCCAAACCTGCACAAAAAAACATTCAAACATCGTCTTTTTAGGGTCATTTTTGACGTCCAGTCTTGGCCCACTGAAGGTGCAGGCTGTAACGCTAGATGACGTCTTTTTTCCAACGTCTTCCGGACGTCCAGTATTAACAGCCCCAGGATCTCTGCACAAGGGCTAATTCTAGTACAAATGAGGTTGTTGTTAGATGTATCTGGCGTCACAGTCTGCACCCTCAGTGGACTGAGATTGGACGTACGAAAATAAGTCCAAAAAGATGTGTTTTAATGTTACTTTGCGCAGTGGGAAAAAAGTCAGTTTCAGTGTTAGATGTCCACATGACGTCCTAAAAGTCACCTTGTCCATGGTTCAAATATTTAACTGTAGATTGACACCCAAATGGAGTCATAGTTCGAGGTCCAAAATTGATGTAATTTGCGCGTCATTTAGAAGTCCAGAACTGGTCTTGGACCAACAGACGCAATATAGACATGATCTGCAGGTCCATAAGACGTCTGATATTTAGTGGGTGCATATTTGAGCTGTGTCTTTCTCCTGTACCAACTTGTGATGTCATGTGGTAATACAGGAAGGGCTCCACTATAATCTTAAACACCATACACCTTCACTCTCATTTAGAGCCAGCCCTGGAATCTCCACCAAACAAAAGTTAAAAGGTAGAACTAACTTGACTGCAGCTTCATGACATCAAATGAGTCAATTTTGTGTAATATAGGTCCTTTGACTGTTCTATTTTTCAGTAAAAATGTGTACAGTTTCATTAAAATAAAATGTCTCCACCAATTGGCTGACATTAGTATCCTGAAGACGGGTTTAGACATTTCCTAGTTCGGAAAGCATGTATATAGGATCAAAACGGTGGGGAGGGGACAGGAGGAAGAAAGGGGAAAAAAAGAATGAAAGAAATTGGTTAGAAGTGCTGTAAATCTAGCTTAGACTATCAGATGTGGGCTTTTAGGCTAAATATGCTGGTGTGATTGCACTGAACATTTTGATAGGGCGACTCCCTTAATGCTGGCTTAGCCCTATCTGCTCCGCTGCTACATTACAGAGATGAGAATTTGTGCCATTTTATCATATCATTATAAACCATGATGAGTTCGGCTTCACAAAAAATGTCAGAGCATTACCAAGTCATTTTCTCTCTGTGTGGGTTGGAATGTGCCCGATTCAATTCTGTGGCACTTTACATATCAGCGCCAGAGAACTCCATTCACATAGTTTCACAACAAAGTTTTGATGAATGATAAAACATTGTATAATATCGCTTCTCTGCATCCACCCAGGAGAACTTGTGCTTTGTGAGCCTTAATAGCAGAGTTCATGTGGCGAGCCGAGTCAGCTGTAATGGCCCTTCACAGTGAGTTTATACATACTTCACTGTTCGCCTCAGCATGGACCCCATAAACTCTCAATTCCTAATGCTTTGTAATATAATGTGATAGAGCAAGGAGCAGCGGCAGCTTTGTTCAGTTGATTTGAAGGGACAATATACAAGGCTGGAAGCTTGCAGACAAACTATACTACCAAACCAATGCGACTGAAGGTCTGAAGCTTGTGCATCCATCAGGCCTGTCACGATAATGAATATATCGACTTATCGTTCAGTATTTATCGTGCATACATTGTCTTTACTGAGAAATTTGTGGTTATTTTTTGGCTGTATGATAAGATTTAAAGGTGCATTGTGTAACTTTGCTCGTGGAAGGTCCATCAAATGCATTTTCTCCATGGAGATGTTATTACTTGGTCTGGAATTTTTCACAGTATAGCATTAAACCTTTCAATCTGAATAAAGAAAACAATCTGTCTGTTTGTCTGGGTATTTTTGGGCTATAACACCAACTGTAATTGAATAAATGTAAGGTAAAGTAGTTTAATGTCATACTATGGAACATTTGGGATAGTTTTTGTGGTAAAAATCTGTTCTTGAGTATAAAAAGTTCAAAAAAAAAAAAAAATCTGTTCTTGAGTATAAAAAGTTAAAAAAAAAAAAAATCTGTTCTTGAGTTAAACCATGATTATCTGTAGGTTGAGCAACAAAAAGTTTCTACTGTTTTCAATTAATTCAGTTGAGATATTTACTAGAATTTGTGCATTGGCCTTTCCTGATAAAAAAAACTATGATAAACTAATTGATGACACTGATACTTTAACTCTAAGGCAGGTTAAGGCTGCATATTCTTTGTGAGAACTTTACTTCAGAAATGCATCTTGTTCATAACTTGCACAATACTGTCTCAAATGTCTGAAAGCTGGTGATTGTTCAAAGAAATGTTTCTAAGCCGACAGAAAAACAAAGAAATTTTTTGTATTTGTATCACGCTCACCTTCATTGTAAAACTTTCATAATAAAACAATTCAAAGACCAAAGGTGCAAAAACGAAAGTGATAAACCGATTGTTAACGTTGATATAAATCAGGTAAAGTATCTATAGCTAACCAAATAAAACATGACCTTAATAAATCACACAATTAAACTTCTATATTACATTTTTCCTGTACGGTAACATGACACAAGGGGTGTTGCACCAAATTTTGTGCCCTGAACACTAAATCAGATCTAAATCAATACTACAACAAGACTAAACCAGGACTACCTCCTCAAGAATAAACTACACCAGGACTAAACCGTGTCAAAACCAGTACCAATACATGACTAAACCAGGTCCAAATCCCAACTAAACCAGCACTGCCACAAGACTAAACTACATGTTGTCTAAAGTCAAATGTACATTACAGTCTTTTTGAATGGCCCCTCCCTGCACTGGACCATGGGAAAGACACATCCTTTACCCCCAAAGTCCAGTGACCCTGAAGATGACACAGTGGTGATCCCGTTACTGTGGTGCTTCATACTAAAGACCAGAGCCAGCCTGCACCACAGCAGCAGTAGCAGCTCCTCTCTGGCTCTCATTTGCTTATTACAGTGAGCCTCACACATCCTCATGGACAGACAAGGACACAGAGGGACAGCACACACTTCTAAAAGTGCGTATCCGGCCCCCGGTCTGTCACTGCGAGCTCTAACACTTGTTATATCACACAGACACACAGAAGCACACTCACAGTCTGAGTGAAATTCACGTCACACTCTCCCTGTCTGCGGCGTCTGCTTGAGCAGTTTTCTACCCCCACTGCGGAGCGCCTCTCTCCTTGTTAGAGAACAGTGCAGTCAAAGTAACATGAAATAGCAATAACAAAAGAACGCCTTTGATGGAAAAATGGTGGAAGGCTGTGCAGAGAATGAGAAACACTGTCGTTGGCTTGTGAGTGTTGTATAAAAGGTGTATTTTCTCCACCACCGAACAGCCAAACCACCTGCCAGTGTGAAATTTCAAAACTTATTGTCAGAAGATAAGTACCAGGACTGCATACAAACTATTATCATTGGCAGCTATAGCGGTTATTAATAAGAATGTACTGCTCACTAACTCCATTAGCCAAATATATCTGTAAAGGCTGGTCTTAGTTTGTTTTGCTCTGTATTAATCCAACTTTTCCTCTGAGTAGTCGAGGTTCAAGCTTACTAAAGGGCCATATTACGCTATTTTCTGATCAGTGTTACAATGTTGTTACTCATCAGAAACATTCCTGGAGTTGTGTTTTGTTTCATTCACACAAATCCTGGATGTTTATGCTGGAGTTGTCAAACACAAAACACTCTGTTCCACCTTGTGATGTCATGTGGTAATACAGGCTTCATACACCTTAACTAACTCACTCATCACGATAATTTCAGTTCTGGAATTGCCAGTCTCTACTGAACTAAAGGTAAAAGGAGCTGTTATCTTGGAAACTACCACTACATGACATCACAACGTAGAACAGAGTTTTTTGAGACTTTGGGGATATTGACAGACTAATAGTAAAGGATTACTCAAACATGTGGGAATGAAACAAAACACACTTCCAGGTTTGTTTTTGATGAGGTAACAACATTTTAACACGACTTAAACTCACAAGAGTCAGTTTTGCATAGCACAGGACCATTAACTAAACCTAATGTTAAAGATACTCATTTGAAGTGGTACTTGACAGTGTTTTAGTGATAATCTCATCTTCCTCTTCCTCTCTTACATACTCCCCTCTCTCTCTCTCTGTCTCTCTCTGTGTCTCTCTCTCCTTCTCCTTTCTCTTTCCACTTCCCCTTCACCATCTGCCCCGCTTGGCCCTGGACTCCTGTCTTGTGCCGGATCACACTGTCTTCATGTTTGACAGATCAGCTGACTGGCAGACTTCAGACCACATGACTGACACGGACAGAGAAAGAGGAAAAAGAGGAGACAAGTTTATGTAAATGCTCATGTACTGTACCAGAAGTGCTTCAGTTTGACTGAGAGTGCTGTTGACAGATGGTAAGTCTTTGAGCTCAGTTGAAGTGAAAGTTTCTGTAAAGTTTTATGTGACAAGTGTATTTTCAAACTGAACTTTTCTCTGAGTTTATGGTTTAAACTAAGACTTTAAGGAAACAGCAGCACAGTGATGCAGTTATATGAAGCTAGCTTCAGAAGTAGAGCTTGTTCATAACTTGCACAATACAGTCTCAAACGTCTCAATGGCAGGTCATTGTTAGAGGAATTATCACGATGCCAACAGAAAAGTGAGGATTTGTGTCATGTTGTTAACCCAGATTGTAAGACTAAAGGCTTCTATACACTACAGGACAATTTTTGGCTGCGATTTCTTCTCCCCAATTTCAGGAAATCGTGATGCGACAACCAGCAAACATCAGCGCTACGACAGACAACAAAACAGAGCGTCAGGGGCAGAGCAGTGACGGACACAGAGACGCAAGATAGAAACTCAGGATATAGTGAAAAAATCAAGACTTTATTACTCACTTACATTATTACCTTTCATAAAGCGGTACATTTAAAGTGAAACATCTCATCCACATTATCCATAGAAATTGTCTTCCGCAAATAATGACATACAGTCCACAAAACCGCACCCTTAATTCACTTTGAGGTTTTCTTTAAAAGCAAAAAGGAGAAAGTAGATCCTCAAGTGTTTGTTTACACTGACACAGCGCACAGATCAGGGTGAAGCTGCGGTTTAGAGATACTGACTCTACTTCTGTGTACTTTATCATCGCCACTATTTAATACATTAATAATCATGTATCTGAAGTATTGCACCACATTTCACAAATAATAATAACAGTTTTGACTTGTATCTAAACTAGAAGTGCAGAGCAATGATCTTCTGAACACTTAAGAGTCTCAAACAAAACTGAGCAATGTAATTAGTAGTGTTTTTGTATTAAATTTAAGGATGTTTCAAATTTCCAGTCAAAGTCACCAAGCAACATTTAAAGAAAACCTAATTATTGGATTCAATTTTGAGCTAACACAAGAATACTGGCAAAGTTAAATTGTCCATTTTTACTGACAATTAAAACTTTTTATTGTTGTGTTGTAACGGGTTAGACAAGATAAATCTTATTAACTCACTTTGGTGACAGTTCATTGTAATTGTGTTAATTACTATCGCCATGGAGATGTTGTTTCCAACTTTTACCAGGTTTGCTTCTTAGAAAGATAAATATGAAGTAATAAACATTGATAAAAATCCTGTAAAAGGTCAAGATTTAACCAATGAATAAATAATTACATTTGGGTGTTGACCTGTGACAATTTAATTATTTTTTGTATTACACATTAAAATCAGATGCACTGTAGCTGTATTTATCGGCACTAGACATCTGTCAATAGGCTGTTCTCCGAAATGGGCTACATGCGTGCGATCAGATCAAGTAAAGGTGCACGCCAGTGTAATTTCCATTGATTATGCACAGTCATTATGAGTCCTAATTGTGGTTGGCAGGACAAACTTATCGAGCGCTTCAGTGCTTTAGTCAGAAGAGCCTGTGGGCAGAGGTGCCGTGGTCTGTGGAGGGGGCGTGATGGAATCCTCATTACAGAGTTAACTTTTGGAGTCTTCTCACCGCCATCATCCTCTTCGTGTCCACTTTATCGCCACTGATGAAGCTTTCTTTCCACATCGATATATTGACCCACTTCTTGTCCGTCAAAAGAATCCAATCCACAGCATGCCATCGCCGCAGAGCAAAACTATACTGTAGGATTTTCCATGTTTGCAGTTTTGGTAGTGTGGACGTTTGGAGCACAGTGTGACGGGCAGACTTGAACCCAGGCTCACTCTAGTACAGTGTCATTACACTGGTGATTGGTACTATTGATGAATTACATCAAAACTTTACATTCTCTTGTAATATTTTGTTGGTCGACACCAGTGGTTAATAGTATTCATAGCTGAGGAGAAGCTTCACCATGCAACGAGACGAGTGGATAAAAGAGAAGACAGATGAAACTTGACTGCAAAAAGGAGATTTAAATAATACTATTTGATATAATATTTTGATAAGAAATATTGATGAGAATATTTCTCACTAACATGCTCGATCTTGTGATAAACCACTGCAGCTGATATGCTTGGCAGTGTTGGCAAGATCCTTCAAAAAAGTAAGCAAAAAGTTATAGTTACTTTTACCCCAAAGTGACTGCATTATTAACTGTGTTACTGTATGAGGAAAGTAACTAATAACCAGAAAAGAAAGAAAAAAAAAAAAAAAATAATCCTCAAAAGTACTACCCAAAAGTGCACCCAGTCTTATTTAGCCTGGCTGCAAATCACCAAATGCACCAACAGCCTGGGTCATAGGCTGTTCTCCTCCACAGGGATCAAGCACCACAACGGACTCACTACTGTGACAGTGCAGTCACAGTACAGTGTACAGGGCAGGCAAAAACTGTCTAACTGTGTCTAAACAGAGCATTTACCAAACAGCATTTACCAAATACACTGATATCAGGACATAACAGACATGTACATGGCACATGACAGCATTATACATGTGTAAAACCGAAGGAGAATTAGATGAGCTGCTTATGATGAGTAGCATGAGCAGAGGCCTGTGTCCACTGTCACGTATCTGATGTGTTTTAGTGATCTGTAAACATACATGTCCCTAACACTGTAGTCATTTGTTTGTGCTCCCATAACTTAAAATTGGCAAAAAAGATATTCTCAAAATGAATCTGCATATTTCCTTCTGTTTTTGCAGTGCTTAACCAATGAAATGTCAGGAAAGTCTTTGTGGTGGCCTAATGCTGCTGCTGATTAGTCACATTTACACTGGTTCTTACAGTCGTGTTACTGTTGTTAGTGCAGATTTGGAACTGAACCTTTAGATCCGATTTGGTCCAAGCCTGAACCTGGTTCAGTCCTGGGCTGTTGATTGGTGTTCTTTGGAAAACACAAACTCTTAGTTATGATACAGTTAAGAACCAATGCTGTGCATAATTTGCCGTAATGTTCGTAGGAAATACTTGAAGCTGCCAGTGGAGGAACTAATTTATTTTTGTTTACTATGTGAGCATTAAACTATCCATAAAATGAAAGATTAAGTTTTTGAAATGGAACCATTGGCTGTAATTGCCTGTTTGAATTAATCTAATGGCAAACACTGTTGTTGCTGCTATGGAGGATATAGGAAGTGTAGTAAAGTGTAGCAAAGGCTGTGAAATTGTTTATCTCTAGCCTCAAAGGTAATTGGGTTTCTCCTTTACAAAAACTGCACCAAACTTTGAAGGGAAGGAACTTTGACTTTACATGAGAACATAAAATAATGAACTAAAAATAAGTTTATGTTATGTAAGCAGTACAGATGGAGCAGTTACAAACCATCACTTTTCTCTGAACTCTCAAACTGTTTCAGCGTTTGTCCTTCAAAGAAATAATATGATTTCTGTTTAAATTAATTAAAAGTGTTTTTGTGTTTGAACAATAATGTGTGCTATTGAACAGGTTGGAGACGAGAGGGTAAAGTTTAATTTGGGCTTTGGCAGTATACATAATGAGTTATATTGAATCAGATTTATATCGTGTAGGTGCGTGTGGGCTTCATTAACCATGACATTTGGATGGCAGCGCCACCAGGTCCAACTAAGTAAAGTCTGTTAAACTTTTCTTTTTTTTTCTTTTTTTAAGTGCTTTTGAGGTTTTTATACAAAGAAAGAGCAAATGTTTTAAACATTTTTTTAAAGCATTTACTGGAAGATAAAAGCTGACAGGATAATCTAAAGTAGGACTCTTCTGATGGAGGGTCCGTCACCTGCTTGTCTCCGTGCATATTTTATATTAATGCTATTTCTGTGCGTGCAGGGTCCTTCCTTCCCTCACCAGCCACAACCACAGACTCTGACTACACTTTACAACGACGAGTGGATCTGGAACAGGATCCAATCTACTTGATTACACATAATTTGCAGAATCAGCAGCTGAAGCACCGTAGTACTATTACTTATTTCAGATAAAATACGTTATATATTATCTTCTGAATGATACAATAATTTTGAAGAGGAAATGTCTTCCCCATGTAATAAAATTAGCAGCTGTGGTTGGACCGTCTCAAGTTTGGACGGAGGATTTTCACGCTCTATTGTCCAATTCCAGACGATTCTGGATTTGAAAAGAATGAAGAAGTGACTGGCTGGTCAGGCAAGAAATGTTCCACAGTGCACCTTTAAACTTATCTACGCTAGGTGAGGCTAAAGGGCCAAGTTACTGCTCAGATCTATGGAAAGGCAATCTTCTTAAGCAATAGAAACGCCTTGGATTGAATGACTGAATAAAGCCAGAAAAGTGTTAATGCCAAAGTCTGGAACATTACAGGCAAAGCGAAACAGTTTTAACGGAGATAAGTAGGTGCTGGACCCCCACCTCTCACCCTGACTGCTAAATACTAATTATAATATCTAATTTTCCGGGAAGTCTGAATTGATAGAAGCGGCCTCAAACAGAGAGAGATATTGCCGAAAAATGCATTATCTTGTAAATAGTTTCAGATGATTTCAGAATAAAATGAAGCATAAAATTGAACATGTAATTGTCATAATTACTGAGGTTGGACGTAGCGATTTTATGTAAATGTCGCAATCAAATCGAGAATTTTTTTGTTTTTTTGCAGCTTTTTTCTTTCAACTCGTCAATCAAAATCAACACTCACTACTTTACACGTGCCATTCGTTTATCCGTTTTGTTCATTTATATATTTTTCTGTCCTGAGCTATAACTTGAGTAATTGTTTTTCCTGGTAAAGCATCTCAAAAGACTAATTAACCTCCATCAACAATGACATGTTTTTGCTTTCTTCGTTTTTACCACATTTCAAGGTTTCTGGTGTCTTGAATTTGAATTTGAGTTTTTCTACCTAGCACAGACAAAAACCTGACTCAAAAAGGGAAAGCGGAGATATAAAGCAGTGTAAAAAGCCTTGATAGTGAGAGCATGGAGAGGGAGAGAGGAGACGAGATAGGCCTGGACAAGATTGGACAGTAATAGAGTGTAATAGGGCTGGAGAGGGGAGGATGGACGGAGGAGGAGATGGAGTGAGCACACAGACAGATAGACAGATGAGGAGGAGGACAAGAGGCTGTGGGCAGGTCACCCAGCCTGCACTAATTGACACTCACAAGACGATTCGGTCGCGCTGGTCTGTTTTCGGAATTGGATCTCTGTTCTGTTCTACCAAGTTTATGAACCAATACCTTCTCCACGGTGCAGAGAGGGGGAAGTAAGTTGGATGTAACAGTGTAAAATTTACTGTTTGATAACTCTAAGAAAGATTTTTATTCTTTTGCAGTTCTAAAGTTGTATTAGTGGTAGTAATAAGGATCACATTTCACCCCAAATGCTAAAAGATGCAAATGATACTTTCTGGGATTTACATTTGCAATCATTTTGACTGGTTCCATTGCCCAGAGGCACAACAGCGGCTTTTGGGTGAAGTTTTAACCACCAACCACTTAATGTAACTTTTCAGGTGAAGGGTCGGCCACCTACTTGTAGTCCTCATGGAAATATTATGTTACACAGTACACAGTGCCTTGCCAGGTACCACGTTGTGTCCCTAGGCAAGGGACACAACGTGGCAAGGCACACAAGTGGTGTGTGTGATTGGAGGGGCCAATGGCACAGATTGGTGGTCACGCTTCTGTCAGTCTGCCCCAGGGCAGCTGTGGCTACAATAGAAGCTTATACCACTGGACATGGAGTGAATGAAGAATGATCCATGAAGCGTCTTTATGACATATGTATGTCTGTGAAAACCGCTATGTAAATAAAAACTTACTTGTTAAATCAATAATGTCTCCATGGAGATGCAGGTGATGGACCTCCCACCAGAAAAGACCCTTTACAACTTTACATAAACATATTGTTCATTGGACTCCAAGAAGTGCATCTACCTCTCTCTCCTCCCCCCTCTCTCTCCATCCTATCTCCTGTCTCTCCTCTCTTTTCCAACTCCTCTCCTCTCTCTCCTGTCTCTCCTCTCTTCTCCTCTCCATTTTATCCTCTCCACACCATAGCACACTCTGGCTCTGTCGTCTAGACGATGGCTGCAGAACACGCTGTTCTTGTTTTGGGAGGAAGAGGAGAAAATGTGCCGTGTCATTGGGTCTCTGCTGCACACATTGGAGAGAAACACATTCAGGAACAAGGACTAAAGTGAGGTGTGCTCTGTGCTGAGAGGCCTGAGCTAAAAGTGTTCAAGGAGGTGCAGCCTTTCATTAGAATACAGGCCACTTTCACCAGGCTCTTATATCCAACTATTAAAATCAACTGAATTCTGCTAGGCCAAGAGTTAAAGGTTTCAACTAGGAGAGCCAAATGAGTGTTCAGTGCTGGGAAGTAACTAAGCCTATAGAACAGAATACACATATCAAACTCTAACTATATATAACTACATTTCAGTACAGATGCAGTTACACTTTTATTTGGTTCAGTTCAAACTGTAGAGTATTAATAAGAAAAAAACAAAGGCACTTATGATGAGCACATGTGTGTTTTTACTACTCTAATCAATAATAAATACAAACTATAGGCAGACCTATTATGCAAATTTCAAGAATTTGAGTTGCTTATTTTCAAGACACCATATTGTTGACCAACTCCCCAACTCCTCAACCCCAGTCTTTTACATCATTATTTAAAATGTGCAAAACAAGCACAATATGTCTTCTTTAACACAGTGCAACAAACATGAAGCTGTTTTAATCATCTGTTGTGTTTCTGCACTATAACATAATGCAACGTAATGTTTGAGCGTTTACAGTATTTGAAATGCAGCACTCCCATTATATACATTTTAATGCAGATGTCTGTTCAGTATTCTACTCCTTAATTTGCCATAATAGTGCATGAACAAATGCCTGATTAATAATGAACACATTATCTATTATGAATGATTCAGACTTAGTAACTAGTCCACTTGGTCATTTGGTCTTCTGATCATTTATGTTTTAAGGTTCTTTTTTCAAACCAAGAGTTTTTCATGCCTGACAGTTTTGACTGCTCACTGTATTTTGATTGCCTCTTTAAAGACAGTACAAAAACCTGTTTATATTAGCTGAGTGGACTCATCACAGCGTCATCACGTGACCCCTCTGAGGATGACTACACTCTTTAAAGACAGTACAAAAACCTGTTTAAATTTAATTTTAACTGGACTCATCACATCGTCATCACGTGACCGCTCTGAGGACGACTACAGTGAGCAGTCAAAACTGTCAGGTATGAAAACAAAGTCTTTGTCTGAAAAAAACAACATGGACTTAGTAAATACTTGCTTAATACCATAACTCCTAACGTCTTTATTAAGTGGTTACTACGCATTTATCATTCCTAATGGAGTACAGTTATACAGAATGGATTCTTGGGAAGTTTAAGCCGTGCTACAATGTTGTTACCTCAAAAACATGGAGTTGTGTTTGAGTAATCCTTTATTATTAGTCTGCCTACTTCTCTAAAGCTCAGAATGCTCTGTTACATTGTGTGATGTCATGTTCACAACCTAACAGCTCCTTTTATCTTTAGTTCACTTGGAAATTCCATGGTTGAAATTGTCCAAATGATTCTAATGATGGTGTAAGATGTTTGAAAACACAGCTGAGCACTTCCTGTATCACCACATGACATCACAAAGTGGAACAGATGAATACATAATAAATGATGTATTCACCATAACATTTGCTTTATTAAGACTAATTAAGAAGTAGTGATTATAAAGTAGTACAGTATGGGGGGGGTGGCCAGCTTGATTAAACTATATAAGCTTAAGTTTGCACCTAAAACTGTTTCACCAAAAACTGTGCACATCTAACTGATTCTTGCCACCAACTTTCGTGTCCTGTTTCTTATGAAGGATAGATTTTGGCTTCAGTTTCCTCTCTGTTTCTCATGCCAAGGACGAAAACTAAAAAAATGAGAGTGTGGTTCAGGAGTGTGGAGAATGTGCTGGAGACTTGATTACAGCGCCTGATTAGAAGCACATAATCACATTAAGTAATGAGTTTGGCTTGAGACCCTCGGATTTGTTACTATGGCAAAGATAGCATCCGACTGGATATTTTTCTATTGCAAATCACTTCAAACTTTGTAACTGCATGCTCGGTACTTTGGACAAAAAAAACAAAACAAAATATGATTCATTTGTGATTCTAAATAAGTTTTATCAAAAGTTTAGAGACAAGGACAAGTCTAACTGTATTATAAACTTTTCTTATATAAATCTTCCAGTCCAAACTTTGTTTATAAATGTCTAAAAATGGCAGGAGGAGACGCAACATTGAGAGTAGTGTGTATCAGTCAGTGTTAGGAATTAAACCCTCAACCTCACCAATACTGGAATTAAGAACTATGAAAACGCTGAATGTAAGACAATTAGTGGCCATTTTTTACCCATAAATTCTCACATCTCATATTTTATTTATATACAGAGTAATACAATGTTGTTTCTAATCCAATAAAATAATACCTTTTTAAAACAAATACATGTAAATATATATATATATATATATAAATAAAAATACACCCTTTTATCAGTTCTGTTTGTGCATTATGATATAGAATCAGTGGTTCTGCTATAGCTTCAATACAATTTTTATCTTTACTCTTCATCCAGACAGACTCCTTTTATTTTAATGACGTCCCATAAATAGACCTTTTATCCGCAGCTGTTTTGATAAATAAATATGTTGTTTTTATCAAATCTTTACAAAAATGAAGATCTGTTTTGGAGCGCCTTGACCAGAAGCACATCTCCACAAGGTTAGAAGTGATTCAAACGTGGGACACAGAACGGAGCATGTTCAAACAGACAAAGGAACCGCACACCACATCCATTTGTGAAATAGCAATTTCACTCTTCACTTCCATGGTTTTATCAGAGCTTTGAAGTCTCTCAAGGAGACAAAATCATGGGCTGTGTTCTGAAGGTTATTCCAAGAGAGAGAAAATAAATAAAATAATAAAAACTTGGAGTTCAGAGCAAAATGACAACAGCTCAGTCAAAGACATCCTGTTCCATTTCAATATTCTGAAGTTACTTATTACAATTCAGTTTCATATAGCTTTGAACTCTCCTGCTCTAACACAAAAAATACATCTACTGTGTATATGCTAAACTCAAAGAAAACAATATTATAATCTGATCAGAACTCCTAGTATCATCAAATCATATTAAATTTTATTAATTTTATTTAAGATTCACAAGATTCAAGATTTTTTTAGGTTTAAATTTTACTTTGTGACGTCACACTATGGAATTGTTTAACTGTTTTCTAGCAAACTCCTCTAATATACTAAAATATAACACCTTTATTTCGTGAAAATCATGTTTAAAGTTTCAGATTTTCTTTTGTGCCAAACTTTTGTCCAAAATTTTCCTTAGTGTGACATCATCAATATGTCTGAACTCTCCACTTTAGGACATGTCATTTTCAAGTTTGTTCACAAATGCTTATTGATTCATGTAAAACTATAATTTATTTTTGCAGTAGTAATCCTAGCATAGAAATCATGCATACACACTTTAACACAGAACCAGAAAATAAGATAAATGTATTTACCTCAGCATTTGCTTTAAAGAATAAACTCCATTATCAGGAGACACCGTGCATAGCTCAGTTTCTTAGCGCGGTTGCAATTACAATGCTCCATCAGACAGTTTTTATTTTCGCTTATTTTTTTTTTTATTATAACAGCTTTTCATTCCCCTCACAATATGCACTCACTGGTAATGTAAGCGAAATCTAATCACAAGGTCTCATCACAAAACTATACCCGTGTCTGTTAAACAAAATATGTTTTAGCACCTTGATACATTAAAATACTAAATACTTCTAAAGCTGTTGTGAAGATTTTAAGTATGTGCGAGCTAGAAACTGGTTACATAGATTTAAATACCTTCTTTTTGTGCTCCTATATGTAAGTAAGTATGTACGTTTGTATGTATATAGTGTTTTTCACACACATATGTCATAAAGATGCTTTACAGATCATTATTCATTCACTCCAGATCCAGGGGTGGTAAACTACTATTGTAGCCACATCTGCCCCTTCAGCCCCCCGACCTCTATCACTCATGCACACATACTGCTTTCATAGTAAGAAATGTGGGTGAAGTGCCTTGCCTAAGGACACAACAACAGTTTATGTGACTGGTGCCCCACTGTGATACCTGATTTTCCCAGCGGTCTAACGTCCAAGTACTAACCAGACCCGGCCTCGCTCAGCTTCTGAGGTCTGAAGGGATCAGGCTTTGACAAGCTGGTATGTCCACACCATTTATTATGCAAAGTGACTCTTGTGAGCCTTAAGCCGTGACAGAATGATGTTACCTCCTCAAAAACACACCTGGAGTTGTGTTTTGTTTCTTTCACATGTGTTTGAGTAAAACCACTCCCCCTTGTGATGTCACATAATGGTCGTTTTCAAGTTAACTTTTACATTTAGTTCTGTAAATATTGGCAATTAAAGGGCTGAAATAATCCAAATGATTCTAGTAAAGGTGTAAGGAGTTTTCAAACACAGTGGAGCACTTCTGTATTGCCATATGACATCACAAGGTGGAACAGAGTTTGAGACAACTCCTCAAGCCTAAATCTGCAGGGTTTGTGTGTTAGACATTTGTGAATGAAACAAAACACACCTCCAGGTATGTTTGTGAGGAAGAAACATCACAGAAAACAGTGTAATATAGGCCCTTTAAAGGTGCACTGTGTCACTTTTCTTTTGGGGGTCTGTCATCTGCTTGTTTCTATGGATATGTCATTGCTCTTCCTGAAATGTACTCTGAATGTTCCATAGTATGACATTAAACACCTCCACCGTACATTTTATTCAATTGCAGGTGGTTTGTAGCTCAGTAATATCAAGAAAAACAGGCGATCCTGACTGTAAGCGGGATTGCCTCTCCACAGATCTGACCTGTAACTTGGTCAGGTTTAATACCATACTGTGGAACATTCCAGACAAAGCCATAAATATGTGACAGACCCTTCAGCAGAAAAGTGCACCTTGAAAATGAGTGCGCACATTTCCTTCTGTCATATCCGTAAATAGTAAAAGAGCCGCTGTTTCTTTTACGGGATCCGAATCTTTCAGATCGATTCCTTTCAGAGAACCGAAAATCCCATCACCAGACGGAGCCGTGGCATTTCTAAACGGTTTATTTTCGAGAGACACAGCAGTTTCGTCTGACCTTCTTTGGGGATGAACTCAACACATTAGCTCCTCTTTCTGTTGGAGCCTATGTTGAAAATGGCTTGTTCCGACCTTGTACATTCACAGATAAGAGCGGCTGTATATTCTGTCCATGCTCGTTCCATGTTTTGGTGATGTTTGCTGGGGACTGCGTGGGCGGCTGTTAACGCTCTTGGTTCTTTCATTTTCCCCATCAGAACATTGTGTAATTGTGTTTTAATCAAATGTTTTCATCACATTTTGTCTGTCTGTAATAGAGCTATTTGAGAGGGGAAACAGTGAAATCTTTGTTTTTGCATCA
>KN502305.1:0-27111 GCA_000787155.1 Scartelaos histophorus | reverse complement strand
CAAATTTTTAGCATTTTAACTTTTTGTTGTCTCCATTTTATGATCTCTGTGCAGCACTTTGGAAACAGCTTTGTCTGTAAAATGTGCTATATAAATAAAGTGGATTTGAATTTAATGAAAACTTGCAACCTTAACACAAATATTAGGAAATCAAACTCTTTTTGGCATAAACCTTCATTGTTGTATGAAACTAAAATATGACGTTACATACATGAGATTGTGGTTGCCAGATAAGAGTGACTTAATAGCTGCTCCTCTGCCTTTTCCTTCCAGAGTGCAAGTTCCAGTGCACCAATGGTAAGTGTCTGCGCCTGGGCTCTCTGATCTGTAACCAGCTGAATAACTGTGGAGACAACAGTGATGAGGAGAACTGCCCCGTGGTGACGCAGCATCCTCCCCCGGGCATCTTCAGCTGTGAGTACCAAGCACTTCATCTTATACTTTTATGCTGAGACTTCATGATCCTGCGCTAGTCTGTCCTGCGCTTTACACCGTGGATACTGTTTGTGCATCGCTCTGTTTAGTTAGTTAAAAATATATTGTTGGAAAAGTATTGGAAAATGCTTGACCAGTGGTGTTCTATGGTATTTATTTATTACAGTCATTTGTGAAGCAGCCCATATTTGATTTGAGGCTGAAGTTGAGTTTCCCAAGCCCATGCCATCCCCAACTTTCCATTATACGTGTAGAAAGATCATTTTATGTACTGTACCGGAATCCAGATTTTGGCAAAATGTTTCATTCACAATTAAAATCACAAATGCATAAATACATACATAATATTGCCCTATAACATCTCTCTAAGCTGCTATTGCTTATTGTACTGAAGACTACACTAACAAGATAAGATACTGCAAGAAAGTATAGATTATTAACCATCTTTTAAGACTAGTTTTGTGCTCTTTTTTATGTCATTTGCAATATAATGAGCGTAAAAGTTGCTGGTTTTGGCTTTTACATGATTTAACCAGAACTAGAATAACTTAAATAGTACATACTTACAGATTAACAATGTGATGGTTTGAGTAAATGGCATTGTGAAGGTGGGATGGGTGTTTCTAAAAGTAAAGGATTAGGGGGAAAAAAGAGAACATGTACTACTTAGTTTCCCAAAGTACAAGTTGATTGAACTGTCTGATAGCAAAACTTTCTCCTTTCCACTGAAGTGACTTAGCTCTATAAGTCGTGTGCTCTGGTAAGTCTTCCACTGTATCTCTTCCTATACACTATTGTGTTTGAGTCTTGTTGGGCCCCCCTGTGCCCCCTGCTGTGCACTTCTGTTGGGGACCGGGATAAGAGCGCTCCCCTGGCCCATCACGATCAATGGGAACAGAGAAACAGGGAGGAGAGAGCTTGTGTGGAGATGGAGGGAGGATACAGGGGGAGTGTGTGTGTGTGAGAGTGTGTGTGAGAGAGACTCCGATGGGCCGCCGTGGCTGTGTGCCAGGACACTTTGATGTGCTGCTCCGTTCTCTTTCAACAACTTTTAGCAGAAGAGGGGAAACTTTTTATATAGTGCTTTCATCCTCACCATGTCTGTGTTTGTGTGCTCAAGGGCTGTCATATTTGGATTATTCTGTGAACTACTGCTGTTTTTCTATTTGTTAAATGCTAATCATCAGAACTAAATTTTAGTCTGCTATAACTGCCAACCAGTATATTTATTGAAGATGCTACATTTTAATATTTCATTTCAGTCCCTGCTAAAGCTACTATCTGCACACTTATTTGTTAGGTGTTTTTTTTTTTTTCACCTTTAGATGCAGATGTAAAACCTGTTCCTTTATCACCTCTATCACCTTTGCCCTCTGCTCTCCCATCAGGTCACATCAGACAGCAGTAATGAAGATAGCATCTAGTGGTGATATGTGAGAATACAACCGGGGCGGGCTGGTCTGTCTAATTTATAAATACACAACATACACACACATATTTAGCTATTTGTGACCAATTAAAATTACACATTCAATTAACGCTAATATTTTTTCTGTACAACTTCCAGAGAGTCCATTTATTGAATTTTCATGAAATATTAATGAATACTAATCTAAAGTGAGTCCCTCGTCCAGTGTCCAGGTTAGATCTGCTGCGCTCAACAAGCTTCCCTCTGAGTTTGGGCCAATTAGCTGTCAGCTGATGATGCATAGTTATTGAGTAGTTTGATTGACAGCTCCCACACTTGCTGCCAGCTCTGACACACTCCTCTGTTACTTCTCCTGACACATCACAGTCATTATAGTGAAGGTGCACGGCTGCACGGGCCATCCATCGCTGTGGTTTGGGACTTTCCCAAAACCAGACTGGATACAATATGTTCCACTAATGCTTCATGACGTTCACTGCTGCTACTGCTGCTGGCCATTGGGCTTTGATTTAGTCTCAGCCTATTTTTCACATTCTGTCATATCCACTACCTGTGGAGCCTATTCAACTTTTGGATAACTTGAGTTGTGTTGATGTGGCACTATGAACTGTTTTTACTGTAACTCTATAAATTCACATTTTCCTGAATTTCCTGAATGTCAATCTTGAGGTTTAAAATTATTTGAAATGAAACTCCTGTATTTTGCAACTGGGGATATTTGTGTGCTCAAGTCTAAGGTTAATGTATATTTGATTATTTCATGTAAGTGAAATGAATTTGCTGCATTTGACCCATCCTTCAATACCACTGGGGGAAACACAGAGGAGCAGTGCTGTGCCTGGGGACCCATCTCCAGATCTTAAGATAGGCTTAGTCAGGATTATTTTAGCTGGGGGATTATTCCCATTGTGCATAATTTGGGTTGATGGTAGAGAGTGATGAGAGAGCCCTGGAGATGGGTCAGCAGTGCACTGACCACTTAAAGTCACATTACCTTACTACTATCTACCCCAATCTTATCATCATAAACACATCTCTGTCTGTAACTGCCTGAGTGAGCCTTGTTATTTTGGTTTTAAAATGTTTATATTAACCTGCTCTACATGACCATGGTTTTTATTTAGCTATTTTGCCCATGAATATGTCTGTTCCAAATATGGAACACTGCTCCAAATTCGCTCCTACAACTGCCTCATGAGGTTCATTTGACAAATGCTATGGGTGACCTCACACTCTCCACTTCTTAACAGTCTATGGGTGCAATACTAAATATTTTGCTCTGTAGTTTGCTGTTAACAAAAAGTGCAAATAATATGCATAAGCTTCATTTAAATGTTGCTGCTCAGATATAGGTTTTGATTTTCTGTTCTGTCAGCTTTCATCCCACTGCTCCTTGCTCCCAAACCTCACCTCCAGACCTTCACATTGTTTTGTAAATTTCTTTTTTCATCTTATTTTCCCTCTTCAATACCAACCAGACCGTGCTTTCTTCTTTTCTTTTTGAGTTTTTTTGGAAGTTGGTGGATAGCGGGCGGGGTGGCTCTGTGGGCTTACTCATTTCCAATCCTGAGCCGGTACTTAAAATATTTAGTTGTCTCGAGCGAATGTTAATGTAAGTGTCTGCGGTCCGTGTGAAGGGGAAGTGCACAATGAATTTTCTGCATATTTTGTGAGACTAGCAGCCAGGCATGGGGTAGAGGAGATGAAAGAAGATCGCCAAAAAAGACTGGCAGGGCTAAGGAAGGATGGGCAGAGATGAGAGAGAAGAGGAAGGAGAGAAAAGGGAGGAGAGAGAGTGAAAATTTTTGTGTGCTAATGGAGTTTACCATCTTGTTGCCGCTGGCTGTTGCTGTGGCAGTGGCAGACAGATGGATCATGAATACTGTCTAGACAAAGTGCAGCCCGACGCCCCTCACCTCCTTTCCCTGCATTTTCCCTCATAATTGGGATAAACACAGTGTGCCAATTGTGGCTGGAGTGTAGCAGACTGAGCCTAAGACCGCTTAAACATCTCACTTTTATCCTGGATTATTCCTCAGATACAGACAGACACAAGAGAGAGGAGCAAGTGCACTCAGCCAGAAGCACAACCTTACTCAATCTGTTGTGCTTTAGTTCATAAAACGGGCGGTTTTTGTCGTTGCGATCAAACGTAAAATAATACATTTTTCAACAAGGCTCGGGAAATGGTCACGGTCACATTTTTACATAGCGCTTTTCCGTCTTCGAATCACTTAAAGAGCTTTACGTCGAGAAACCACTCGAGCTTTCTTACACACATTCACACTGCAGATGTTGGGGGTGAGGTGGATAAAGTGTCTTGCCCAACCGGATTCGTATTCTGTGGGACCTGAAATTGCACAATTTGTAGATCTGTAAATTTGACCACTCCAACAATGATGTTTATGTTGAGAAGGTGATTTGAAATGCCAACCTATGGATCTGAGGACAAACACTCTACCAACTTAGTTACTGTCGCCAGTTGATAGGTTGAATACTAATGCACCCATACTACTAATTAAGTATGGGTGATTACTATACCAGAACATTACAGTTTTCTTGGGATGAGATCATAATCAGATTTGTATCACCATATTGCCCTAAACTAATCTATAATTTCTGCATTTACGTTCTTATTAAAAATTCAAGATTAACATCACCCATGCTGCCACCAAGCTGCACATTAAATAAAATTGATAAAGAAAAGAATCGATAAATGCATATAGATTATAAAGACGTTTTATGTTAAGAGAAAATTTCAGTTCAAGTGATTGATTGCTTTAATTCAGCAGAGGTGTCCGTTTATTTGCCCGCTTTAATTTGCCACAAAAACCTCATTTTGTCTCCCATTTTATATACTAGCACTTACTGTACATAATCATCTTGTAAAGTAACAGTTGAATGTGGGTTTGACTTCACTTCTGTTCATCACACACCCCATTATTGATTTCTATGTTACAATACCCAGTGGTGCAGCCTGGCCTAGGAGTTAACAGCTTTATGGAGGCAGGAGATACAAGTGATTTTGTGGGACTTGAGAAGTGTTTGCAGCACATTTTCAGATTTAACAAAGCAGAAAAACACTCAGAAGCAATTAATATAATTAACGATGGCACCATTCAGTTTAAGTGTCCCACTAAGGCTTTCCACCGAGCCCTGTCTGAATCATTATCTGAGCCCAGCAACCCAGGTATTAAATGGGAACACATCATTATTGAGGTTATTTATGAGCTGTGCATCTGCCTCATAAACTGTCAACATGGCTGCTGCACTAAAACTATAATTGTTTCAAGAAACACTTTTACTTTCAGCTGCATGTGCATGTGTCTGTGGGACTCACTTAGATCAGTGTATTAGCAGAATGGCCTTAAATGAAATACTCTAACATTTTATTACACTGCATGTTGTTAGTCAGCTACTTATTCTTTTTTTCATTACATTTTTATTAGAAACACAACAGCCTAATATTCTGCACACTGACACAACTCATCTACAGTCCTCTTACTCCTTTGTCCAAAAATAAACCAAGTCACTGTACATGTATTGCAGAAATGATCAAGTTTGAGTACCAGCTATTTATTCTGAAAAAAGAAAATGTTGTTAAGGTGTTAAATTGTATGAGCAGGTCTTCAGTGTTGTTGACCATGGCAAACCTCTGCTCCCTCTTCTGACAACTCTGAAACTCTATAAAATCTTCATTGTGAAAGATTTGAATTTGCAAATGAAAATAAACCAGTCAAAATGAACATCTTTCCTCTTGTACATTTTAAAGAGCGTGATTTATGGAAGTTCCTAGTCGTCTGATGTGTTGTTTTGCTCTGGATCCAGGCATGGCCCCTCTGCTGCCCCCTTGTTAGTTGGTGTGGAAGTGCGGGAGGGGACAGAGCAGACAGAGGCTAGATCAATGGTCAACTCTAGCTTAGCCATTGATCCCGGTCCGGAGTGAACTACACTTCAATAGCAGCGAGCGAGCCTTGAGGCGCGCTGATTGATTGGGTTTGTGAGATTCATAGTGTGAGAAGGCTGGTTATTGACTGGCCCTCTATGGCAGACTGTCTGAGTGTCCAGCACCGCCCGCCTTTTGCCAACCTCTCCTCTCCTATTTACAACGTTTTCTTGATGCAGGGAAGTGGATTTTTTTTCACTCTTCCTTGAGACACAGCCCATTTCTGTGAAAACATCAGAACTGTACAAATAATGACCAGTAAATCTTAAAGTTTAGTAGTGCCCAAACATAGTTTTAGCTTTCTATAGTGTGACCCTGAGCCCACTAAGAGATAAAAAACAAAGCACTAATCAAACTTACATACTTACAGATATTTTATATTATATATTTTATAACCCGCACAATCCTTATGAAAACTAGTACTAGATTAGGCCTGTCTAAAAAAGACCTTATTCCTAAATAAACCAGATATTCCCATTTAACCCAAAACATGCACAATCCTCCAGTGAAGGTCCTGACCAAGGGAGGCTCAGGAGGTCAGCACAGCAGTTCTCACTATTGAAGGACTGGTCAAATGCAGAGAATGGCTTTCCCTCATAAGGGATTAATAATAATAATAAAATATACCCCCAAGCCAAACTTTACCTTAAATATTTAAATTTAATCCTAAACTTTTTATCTGCACTTTTAAACTTCACATATATATAATAGTTGTTTGAGAGCCACTACTTCAAAGTGTCTACTGTAAAACTTAGTTTGTTAAATTTATTTTAAACCTTGGAGAAATACTTCTCTTTAATGGCGCAAAAGATAAATGCCTTTTTGGTTGTAAAAAAAAAAATCTGTAAAAATTGTTTTATCACACCTTTCAAAACCTGGTTCTTGCATTCAGCCACTTAGTCATTTATTCAGTTAGATATGGTGGTCCTTGGAGGTTTCAAAATCTTTCATACTCTCTTGATAATAGACTGGATTCCATAGTTTGAGAGATTGAGTTTTTTCTCAGTGGAGCGTGGCAGCTTCGAGACAGTGTCAAGGATTCACTTTCTGTCGGCAAAAGGTTGTCGAAGCAAATTAAGGAGGTCAAGACAGACTAGACTTCTACAGGCAAAAACTCTTTTGTTGGCTACAAGAATCAGACACGATCAGCACTGCACAACTCTGACTACTATATTTCAGAATAGTCCTGGCTTTGGAGAAGTGTTTGGTCAAGATTAGAAGCTCTCTGAAGTTTTTTCTAAGTATTAATATTTTTAGCATACACAGTCAGTCACAGTGAGCCACTTCCACACATGGAGCAGAATAAAATGATACGTAGATGTTTCCACACGTTAGTTTTCAGAGTCCAGTTTTGTTTGAAACTTATCATTTTAAGTTAAATCATGCTAATAATGGCACGTTCTTGTTTGTGTGTATGTGTAATTGTTCAGAACAGACACCAGTGAAAGGCATAAGTTGTAAATACAGTTGGGAATTGTATTGAATTGCACTTTCTATGAGCAGATGTTTGATTTAAACACGTTTTGCTATTCTTTAAGTGGTATTGGTCATCCGTACTATGCATGTTTGTGATATTATAAGGCTGCACTTCCTTGTTTATCACAGTCAGCACATTGAATATAGTGATTGCACAACATTATCTATTACATTAGGGTGACTTGTTGTACAGTTTTATCAAGTATGGTGTGAATGCAAAATCTAGAAATCTCCAAGATGCAGACTTTATTACAACTATTTGTCAGCTTAGTTATTTGATGATCTGAAGACACTGCACATCCTTTCTCTGCTTTGATGACTACAACTACAATTTATAAGGCGTTGCTGTTAGTTCACTATTTCGGTCATGATTCGGTTCACTCCTCTGCTCTGTTATAAACCAAATGCATTAACCAGACTATCCCTCCCAGTGGCTATCCCCGCTAATGTTTGCCACTGATATCTCAAACTATATTACCCGACTTTGACTCCCGCCTCGACTTAAAAGCGTTTTAAAAAGCATTTCTCATCCGCCCTCATTGCTTTTCTGTACCCCCGGCCTTTTCTTTAACTGTCTCTATCCTTTCTGCTTAGCCTAATCTCACGCTTGAACTGGCTCGCGGTCAACTGTCTCGCTCTACCTCCTGTTTCCTATACTTCCTCATCTTCGCCCTCTCGGCCACCTTTTTATCTTTGATCCTGCATTTGACCCGGGTGCTCGCGCTGGGTGACTCGCCGTGTAATTACCGTGCCGATGCGGTGGGGTCCACACATGCTACAGCTGTTGTCATTGACAGGACTTGATCTCCTCCGTGACTTGGGGGTCAATTAAGCAGCAAATGAGTATAGCCACAGGGAAGTGCTAATTGAATGGTACCTTTGGGTTGGGAGCATTGACAGAGGAGGCAATAGATGATAAGTGGATGTGTGCGGTGGTTATGGGTGGTCACCTCTCAGACCGCGAGCGATATTAACCACTGTATAAAGGCCGGAGCTGTCTGCGCGAGCAAGGCTATTACCATTAAATTGTCTTCCATAACACGGCCGCACTCAGCTTTTGGCAGTTCACCTTTACTAACAGCCCACAGCCATATAATGTAATTCAGAGAGTAGAAATGTATTGCTGTCACAGAGCACAGCCGATGCATTTATTCCACATGTCTTTTCGATGTTTGTATCCAATAGAAGTGGCTTTGTTATATAAGCTGTCTGCTAACCTACATACTTAGTCTATGTAAGTAAATGCACATTTCTTTGTGGTTGTCTTTATCAGGAACAGGACTTAAATGTGCATTTTGTATCTTTTCTGGTGGAGCGTCTGACAAATGCTTTTCTTCATGGAGAGATTATTGCTTTGCCTGGAGTGTTTCACAGTATTGCATTAAACCTTTCTATCGTCATGGAGACCAAACTAGACAAAGATACAGATCAGATCTGTGGAGAGACAACCTCGCTCACAGTCAGTATGCCTGTTTTTCTAGGTATTTTTGAGCTATAACACCAGCTGGAATTGAATAATTTTGAGTTACACCTGTTAAATGTCACAGGGTGATGGAGCTCCAAAAAGGTGCATCTTTAATTGTATTCAATAATAATTATTCTTCAAGATAAGACTGACCTAATTAACTTTAGCTGGTTAAGTAAATGATTAAACAATTTTTGTGATGCAAAAAGTAATTTAACAAACATAGTGGCATATTTTGCCTGACAAAGTTAATATTTTGAGAATTGTTGCCTTTAGGAAACTGGCAGACTTATCTAACCCACTGAGCATTCTGCTTACTTTTCTAATCAATTATTAAAACATATTTGTCATTGTCTAGTTTCCACACATTAAATACTTGTTATATGACTATTTCACATTGAATGACGAGGTATGAACAATGACAAAATTAAAGGGACACTGACTGCTTTAGCAAAGTGTCTGTCCTTCACCTTCTTGGCTCCATGGAGATATTATATGTCCCACAGTATTGAATTAAAAGGGATGTTGTCCTAAAGTATCTTGAAAAGTATGTATTTTTCACTGTAAAGGCCCTGTCACACTTTTAGCCAGCGTATGGCGACCTACCAGAATTTCCCTAAAACACTGGCATACACTGAACTACTGATTTTTTTTTTCCCCATCGTGTATTTGTAACAGGTTAGGCGTATACATAACTTATTAGTAACTTACATAGAACGTTTTGATAACTTATATACAACTTATACCAATTTATGCTTAGCGTGTTGCCAGCGTCCACAACTTATCCCCAGCTTATCCCCAGCGACAGTATAAGTTAAGGCGCTGTCACACCTTGACGATTTAGTCAGCGTGTGCCCATCGTATGAAAAATCAGATAAGTTCTTGGTAAGTTTTGTATAAGTTATGAGCCTGCTGAAGCACGCTAGCATACCTCGATATACGGTAAGGTCGTCGAAACATTTTGAGCATGCTGAAAATGTCTTGACATATGTCAGCGTGTGCTTATATGTCCTGCATACGTGGGTGGTAAGTTGTAGCTAAGTTATGGGATCGTTGATACACGTTCACACACGTTAATTGTAAGTTACTCATAAGTCCAAATTCGTTATAATGTTTAGCGTACCAATAACTTATGAGTAACTTGCTTTGAACATATGTGTAACTTATATCAAACTTACCTCCAACGCATTTTAACGTATGCAGACGTATTTGACATGTTCCCACAGAACTTACTGAACGTATTTCTAACTTAGAGTTACCGTATCATGGCTTATTGGCAGTGCAGTTATGAATCATCAGGTCATTGGTGACGACACGTGCACGTCGGTGATACGCTGAGCAGAAGTTATACTGTCGCTGGGCTTAAGTTGTGTCTGTGGTTGTCGAAACATGTCAACAAGTTACATGTCATGTGTGACCTGTAACTTGGCCTGGTAGCGTCACTTGCTTGTCTGTATGTGGATAAGTTGAATGTCATACTATAGAACAAAAGCAATAAAGCCAATAATATCTCCTTGGAAACACTAGAAAGGTTACACAGTGCACCTTTAAAGCACTGAGACTGAAAACGCTTTAGTTTTCACACACATAGTACATCAAACACATAGATTTCTGATTAATGATCCTTGTCATTATCACAAATACACTAAGTTGTAGTTCTGATTCTCGCCCCTCCAGGTTGTGAGTTGTGAATGGGAGTCGGTGGGGTTTATAAACAGCGCTCTGCAGATAGAGATGCGAGGGATTTCCAGCTCATTTAGATTCAGATTAGTGAAGCAGTCCAGTTGTTGTCCTCAGGCTTTTCCTACAGAGCTTTCCATGCGGCGAGCGGATTTAGTTGGAGCAGACTCAACACAGCAACACGAGGAAATCAGAGGATAAACAAGTTGATCATGACCCGTCTCCACAAATGCCTCTATCTCTGTTTATGTTATCCAAGTTTAGTTTCTGGCATTTGAGGAGAAAAAGTGTGGTCTCTCTAACTATATTATCATGGAAAAGCAAGCTCTCGGGCCAGCAGTAGCTTAGTGATGACAGGATTCACAAACACAGAGGTTGGTAGTTCAATCCTAGCTTTGATTAGTGCAAACTGACATTGTCTCCATGGGCATAACACTTCACCCACCTTACCTACCTACGTATGAATGTGAAGCGCATAGACTGTACAGAGAAGTGGACTAAGTGGACTATTTGGCTTCAGTTAAATGAAGTTCATCGAGGCCAGCAGTTAGAGGTGAATCTGAAGAAAAGTCCTATAATTGTAATGACGACTGCAGGTATAATGGCAACAAAAGAGCCAATCCAGAGTGAACCTGTTGAAGACATAGACTGTATAAAAGTCTGCCAATTAAAGCTGCCCCTGTGACAGCTCCTGGCCCCGTCCCTACATGTGGTCAGCCCGACCGTGGAGTGGACAGGAGGTGGTTCCTAAGTGATTGTTGAGTTCTGTTTGGATATTCATGAGGGTTTAACATACAAGACGTGCTTCAGTTATTTCATTTTTTTTCCTCAAAGAGTGGCTGTGTTAAGGGTGCTGGAGTGTCTAGTGGGTTGAGAGCACTTGAGGGCTTTACAATGATACCGTTTGCAAAATAGCAAACTGGCAGTCTTTGGACACGCTTGTACGTCGGCCATAATGGGAGTTGTTGGGGTAGTTTTCAAAGCTTTCAATAGGAGAAAGAACATTACATATTCAGTGGTTGTTGACCCCAGGATAAACATTCAGAAATGAAACTTTTAGAAGCGCTGTGATGTTTTAGGTGTTTAAATTATATGGAGGCAAGATGATGAGATGTGGTCCATGTTTCCAATTTCCAATTCCAAACGAAAGAGAAACATGCATCAACAACCACCACACGCACACACCTGCACTCACATACACGTACATACACAAATATAAACATCATACACTCTATAAAAGTGGAAGTCACCCACAGCATTCAACTCCAGTCAAATGAAGCTCATGATGCTAGCAGTTACAAGGGCAAATTTGGGGTAAAGCTCCATATGAGGGGTAGGAATTTATTAACAGACAAATTGGAACTTGTTAATACAAACATTTTAAGACCAAAATGCAGCAGTTACAGAGCAGCAATTGCTCAATGTAAAGTCTATTGGAAACGGGGTCAATGGAGCCGGAAGCGTGACCATGCTCATTTCCTATTTGGAACACAGTGGCTAGTGGGTAATCTAAGTCCACAACTTTCATTTCATATTCATAGAGATATTATTATTTGCCTGGAATGTTCTACAGTAATACATGATCTATCTTGCAATTTGTCTTGTCATTTAGTTTTTATAGCTCAAAAAAGGGGATAAAGTCATGCATTCTTTCTCTGAGTAGGTTTGCCTCCCCACAGATCTTGGATGTGACTTTGCCTGGTGACATCACTCGCATTTAGATTAACATTTTATGCCATACTGTGGAACATTCCAGGTACAACAATAACATTTTGAGCACCAGAAAAGTTACATATTGCCTCTTAAAATGTAACTTTGTTTAATAAGCCAAACCCACATACATACATTATTTTCACTTTAAAGGCCAAAGCTGACATTAAAAACAACAGATTGCAGGCTAAAGAATGGTGTCATGTAACAAATGCCTTTTCTGTAACTAAAGGTCACTTGGATAATCATAATATTAACACCAGAGTTTTGAATAAACACATTCAACAAATAGTCCGTCCCATTGTCGTCCAGAGGCTTTTAAATTTCCATGCAACAACCACACTTTCCCTCTGCCCTTTTTCATAATTAATGTCTGAGTAAGGTATTGTCTGTTGTAATGTCAGTGTGCTTTTGAAATGATGAACACACAGATGAATAATGGCCCACAAACAATGACCTCTGCTGGGATGTTCACGCCGAGCCGCTTCCAAAATCGCATGGAGACGAGCCGTGATTGGTCAGCCTCACGGGAGCCACGGTAACTCGTAATTTGTTTTCATCAAATCAGTTGAAAAAGATAACGGTTTTACCCAATTTCAATTTTCTATCTGGGACGACCACCCCGCCACCCACCTTCACAAAATTTTCAAGCAAATTGTCACCACAAAACAGAACACAGTTTGAAATTATAAAACTGTAAGGCTTAGCTTTAACACGGTTTTGCTAGACTGGTCATTTATTCGCACCAACCAGTGATGGAAGAAGTACTGCGTGTTTAGTAAAAGTACAGATACTGAAGCTAATAAATACTCAAAGAAAAGTTAAAGTAAAAAATCTAAGCAAAAGTATTAAAGTTCCTGTTTAAAAATGTACTTAAAGAGTAAAAATGAGAAGTATTTCACATTTTACAACCATATCTTATTTCTAACTTTTTAATTTTTCCTTAAATACTTTACCACTTTTACTTGGTTATTATGTTCTACTACTCACACAGCACCTACTCACTTGTTGTGATGGTTATGCTAATCTTATTAGTCAGATTACAATACCACTTTAGTTTTGTATGCTGACATGTTCTACATTGAGGTAACAATCAATAAGATTATCTACTGAATGCTCTGGACATAGATTTTATTGTCTTAAAAGTTGAAACTAGTTTATTTTAAACAGTTTGCAGCAGTTGTCAGTGATGCATTGTAATTATCCGCAGCATATAGTTTATAAGGTTATAGTTACAGTATTTTATTATTATTTTTTTTTTCAAACTTTGTTTATTTATATTATGCAGACATTGTACAAAATAGCAATAATTTCATAAATGAGTAAAAAAAAACATATTTTGCACTGTCTTTTTCATTACAATAAAAATAACAAACACACACATATAAACAACCCTACCAACATTCTCCATTTAAATGATATAATTGTCCTGTTTTACCAATTATTTTACATCAAGTCCAGATAAGTCAGTAATATATGACCAGAATACAAAAATTATAAAGATAAACAAACAAAAAATAGTTACAGCAACTAACGTGTTAACATAATGTGTCTGTTAAGTGTGTTTTTGTAGGTTATTGTGCTCTATCTGGGAGGCAAGAGTTTGCAAGTGTTAGTTCTACCAATGATGAAACCAGGCTAACATTTTTTTTCTTTTAAAGTTGCTCCAAGAAAAGCAAACAGATGTTCAACTTTATATATCCAGAGCAATGTGCACATTCACAATGACTCTTTTCAATATTTTCCATTTAGGCACACTTGAGACCGCACTGTATTTCCTGAACACCAAAAGAGCCCACCAAATCTCATGGAGAGCTCCTGTCCGACCGGCCTCTCCCCAGTCGTTAGCATGCATAAGAGGCACACTCCGGTGAAGGGGTCAGGGTCAGGGGTCAAGGGTGAGTGGCGCTAATGCTTTCATGCTCTTGATTCAGCTCCTCTGGGGTGTAATACTGGCCTGTCAATTTGTTTGAGCTGCGGATTTACATAATGAATTTATATTAGCCACTGTTCTCCGTCTCTCTCTTCACTCTTTTAGCAATTACTCTCCTCTACCGCTATCAGCTCTATCTCTCTCTCTCCCTCTCCCCTCTCATCCTGCGCTCATCAAGTTTACCAAGTGCCCAGAGAGCCGAGTGTTTAAATGCAAACGAGGCTCATTTTCCGACTGACGCCACGGCCAAAGTATGCCTCGCTCACAACAGCCCGGGCCCCACTGCGAGAGGTGGAGATGGATGGATGGAGATGATGGAGAAGAGCGGAGAGAGAGGGGAGAGTGAGTGATGGAGGGAGGGAGCTGGGAGCGGTGCGTTGTGGGAAAAGTAATGGCAGGGCGTAAAACAGGCGCAGGCACATAGCGGCGGGGATCGTAGGTGTGGAGTGTATTGACATTGCTGGCAGAGAGGAGCTGATGAACGCGCCGCTGTCTTGTTAGTCATAACATCCCAGTCGACACAAAAGAGCTGTTTTAATTTGTGCTGCCTGCGTGGGGCCCCGTGTCGACATGGATGTGGGATTATCATATTGCAATGATAACAAAGAGAAATGTGCAGTCAGGTTCAAGTGATATGAACTCTTTACTGTTACATGGGAGCGTCAGGATCTATTTTTATTAAGTTGTTATTAAAGCTGCGCCACATAACTAGCCAAAAGATAAAATAAACTAAAAGCATGTTGTTGTTTTTTTTTTATTTTGAATGATTTTATTTGTTCTTGAGTGGGGTTTGTTTGTCAGGTTTATGGAGCTTGCATTTCCACAAACCTGACTCTTACTTTAAACCTGGAGGACGGCCTCTAACTGCTCGTATCCATGGAAATGTTGCTCCTTTGACAATAATCTTCCAAAGAACATTCCATTGGTGTTGATGTTCTGAAAAATTTGTTTTACCTTTCTATTTCTTGCAGAATCATGTGTCACCTCCAGAATGTTGGTTCTTTAAGGTAAACCAGTCTTGCAAACCAAGACTTATTAACATGATAACTTTACAAATATATCATCTATTGATTACAGCAGGATGGTCCAGGGGCCAAACGAGGCCTGTTGTTTCTCAGATCTCCTACTTTTTATTGGAGATGTAATGCTAGCGCTATAACCTCACCAGCATTGCATTGCATTGCAGTGTGATACAACCATAGACCGTATATATGAATGGACATAGCTAACGCGTTAGCCGCCGCGTGCCAAACAGGAAGTGCTCCAGGAGGCTCTTCCGGCTCCTTCTGACTCTGGCTCCCATTGACTTACATTAGGATCTTGTCGCTCGTCTCTCTGTAACTGCTGCAGTGAGCCTCGTCATCTCGGTCTTAAAATGTTCTTATTAACCCGCGGCACATGATCCTGAATTTCTTTTCCGCTATTTTGTTAGTCAAAAAAATCCTATTCACAACATAGAGCCTGGTTCCAGATTCACTCCTGTAACCGTTAGCATCACGAGCCTCATTTGAGCGGCGCTGAACGCTATGGGTGACGTCACACTTGCTTAGTCCACTTTTTTATACAGTCTATGGATACAACCCTAAATGAATGTTCTTTTTAAATGATATAGTGCCTCTGTCAAAGCTACATAATATGCACTGTTCTGAATGATCAACTGTAGCCCTCCAATCCAAATAAGTTTCAGTATGTGACCCTCATTGAAAGTCTTTTGAGTAAAAGTGTTTTAACTGTGAAGTGGACACTTTGAAGCTTTGAATCATCACCATGGCTAAACTGACAACTGACTAAATTAAATTAAATTAAAATTTGAAGGGTTTATACAAATACTTAGAAATACTTATCAGTTGAGTTGTACATTAAATACATTTGGTGTCTCCAATGAAAACCCAAAGTTCTATTCTTCACATTCAGTATGGTCACCTGACATTGAAAAGTTACATGCAGCCATAAGAAGAGTATCTTTGCACCTCTCGTCTTCATTACAGCGACAGAGAGACAAAGCAGGCCCACCCAACCATCCCTTACAGTAGACAGACGTGCTTTTTTGAATGGCGTGCGTTTTAAATGACAACGCCAGACCACCCAGGATCCTCCAGTATCGCCCCTCTGACCTCGCAGTCTGACGGATGGAAGCCTATTCACAGCCTAGTCTCTTACACCTTCTCCTAAAGCCCTCACTCGGCGCGCTCAATAGCCAATACAAGCTGCTCACAATCCCCCTTAAGACAAATGGACAAACTTCAAACATGCACCACCTTTGGAGAGAGTGGGAGGGAGCCAACGTGTGGTTTAACTTAACCCCCCTTGAAGCCCCCCCACCTCCTCTTCCTCACTCCGCTCTCACAACAACAAACGTACAGTCCAGATTTAGACCGAAATAGTCACCACGAGTACCGAGCGCAACCATTTACTCGTAGTCCATTCACAGTCATCTATGTGTGGGATGGGGGAGAAAGGGGAGGGTGCTATGAAAAGACATGGGGCGCTGTCAAATGCCCCCCCCCTCCCACCCCTTTGGTTGTAATGGGCCAGCTGCATCATTACCTAGCGCACACACTGAGAGCCAATGGACTGAGGAGGATTGACAAGTCTATCAAATGTAAAAGGCTTGGAGGGGCAGCTCGTGATTACCTACGTACACTGTGGGCCTATGAAAAAACTGTGGCACAGAAGTTTGGCAAGTGAATAGACAAAGCTAATGGTTCCCAAAGTGTGGTGCAAGTTTCTTCTTGTGGTGATGCTCCTTTGCATTTCAGATTTAATGTTAAGACTATTCCTGATTTAGATCTGGTTTAGTTCAAGTTTAGCCCTTATCATTATCTCCTGATCACACAGTTTCTCCCCATCATATTCGTTTTAGTTTCTTTTTATATCTCACTGTACTTTTCAAGGTTTTCAGCTTTTTTGTACCTTGCACTATGTTACTTTAATAGTTATATAATATATAGTAATATATAGTTATGCAATAGGCTTACTTTAATAGTTACAGTGTAGTTTCTTTGACTGTTTTTGCCTTTCAAGAAAGAAAACTTTTTTTGTCCCAGTACAAATATGTTGTAAAAGTTGCTCTTATGGTCAAAATGAGGTGTTCTGTCTTGAAAACCGAACATATTAACAAAGAAAAGTAAGAAATATTAAGAGGAAGGTAAAAAATAATAGATCCAAATTCATTCATAATGCGAAAATATTGTCCAGATATTGAGAAAAATGTGAATGGAGCCAGATAACAAACATTACAATAATAGATTTAGGTTATCGCACAAAAAGTGAGCATAGAATAACCACAAATTGTATAAAGGTTAGATTAATAGTAACAGTTTTCCTGGAATGTTCCACCATATAGCTTAAAACTTATGCATCTTACATTTATTCAGTTAGGGTTTTTATTGCATAGAAAATACTGTTGCATTCTGGTCTATAGTTCTTTAAAAGGATCTGATTATGAAGTGTTTATAGTCCACAAAACAGGAAGTTGTAATGCTGGTGTGCTGTTAGCATGCTAGTAGTTGTTATTATAGCCTATTGTTGCAAAACTCAGACCTCAGAAAGTTGTGAAACGTGCTTATAAACCTGTTAGGTGAATTATTAAGAAGCTAGGAATGTGTTAGGGATGAGGAAAAAATGTTAAATGAACTTTGTTTGCATTTTTAAGAGCGTAGAAAAGCAGTAACAGCACCAAAAACAACAAATTTTATGGTCTAAATGTTTTCAAGCAAGAAATCGATTGTGTTGTTGCACAGTTTTCTTTTGTTTTTACTGTTTGACGTTGTTCTGGGCCGTGTATTACAACATGTTGCACCAGTGCTAGAAACATGGCGGATTTCTATGGTAACCGTCGATTTTTTTTCCTCTCCAAAACGAAGGTGTTGCAAGTTTTATGACCCTAATGTTTTGAGCGGGGATGAAATGCCCCCGTCAGGTGAGCGTTGGTGGTCGGGACGCCTCCCAAGTTGAAAAGCGGGCGGGGCAGTCGGACCCTACTGTAAATGAGCGAACTGTAAATCCACAAACGCTAACTTGTATTTAGGGGGAGCAGACAGGAGCAGGCCTTTAGTTAGCGCTCCCCTCTGTGCAAACACTCGGGGAGGGGCGGGGTCATGTTAGCACGCTGGGAGTTATTGTAACGGCCACGGCTCAAACAGGAGGAGACAGACAGAAGCTGAGGGGAGTAATCCAGCAGGGCTAAAACAACAAATGTGGAGTAAGATTAGAGGTTTTACAAAAATATTTACTGTGAATGTAAAAAAAATGCTAACATGCAACGCTAATGTACATTCTGTGGACCAAATGACTGACTTTCATAGTGCTGGTCCTAATTGTCAACCATCTGTCTGAACCAGTGTCTCCCAAATGGTGGATATGAACCTTGAAATTGCATTGATAGTTTCAGCTTAGTTTGGTGAAGTGTATCTTAGCAACTGGAATCTGTTTATCACAACTAGACATGTCCATATATGGCCAAAAAAAAACCCATAATCGGTCACCCCTGATTAAAGCATCGGTATCCAGGCTCAAAATGTATAATTAGATCTAACGAATTATGTGTTTTTATCCATATACATGTAATTGCATTGGTTAAAAGGTTACATAGTGTGGCATTAAACATTTCCATTAGACAAATAAAACACCTTTAAGTGAATTAATCAAGATGGATATGTTGCTTAGTGTGTTGCCAACTGATCAGAATGTTGGTGGTTTGAATCCCACTCTCTTGGGCAAGACACTTCACCCACCCGTGTCCAATGTCTGCGTGCATTGGTTTGTTAATGTGTGTGTGAATGGTTTAAGTGCCTTGAAAGTGGAAAAAGTGCTATGAAAATGTGACAATTTACCGTTTAATAATAATAATTCCATGCTGGTGATATCAGGGAAGGCGATAACATTTCTATAGGGCAAGCAGCTAGCCAGAAAAGTTCCATAATTCACTTTTAACTAAGAAAAATGTAGGTTTATGGAGTTGCATAAAGGGATCGCAATCAAACCAGCGCACAATCACGGGTGTATGTGCGGATGCTTTCGCCGTATGTCTCCTCGGTCATTGTAGTTCATTATCATGTATGTGGTGTTATAAATATAGTGTGAATGATGTTGGCAAGTGTCTCCATGGGCATCTTGCAGTGTGGCACAGTTAACAGCTGATGACTCCAGAGAGGCGAGCAGAGCAGTCACTTCTGGACATAGTATTGTACAAACAGACTAGTTTCAGAGGATATGGCCTGGATTCTGCCAGTTGGGAGTTAATGGGGCACAGTCAATGTTTTATTGTAATATATTTGCCAAACTCACCGCTGCTGCTGCCATGTTTGTTTGGCCAAGATGTCTGTTGGCTGGGACTGGTAATATGGAGGCAGTCAGCAGCTGTCCACCAAGGTCTATCATTACCATTAGAACTTAGACGTAGGACACGGGAAAGGAATCACACAAGGTGGCCGCAAAATGTTAATGATGCTGCCACTAGGGGGCACAAATGAGTTAAGTTTATCCCAGCTGCTAAAAGTGATGGTAGTGATGGTGCTCAGAGATCACTCACATATAGTAGCCTAATACAGTTTCCCATTCATTTTTTTTATTGCAACAATCTGCTACATCTGCAACATTTGTAGCCTCTGCGCTTACTGTTTTTTTGTTTTTTTTTATAGGTATTACAGTCACAAGGACCAGTTCTAGCCTGCTGGATTTGGGTGGCTAGACTGAAATATTCAATGGATAAATATTGAGCTATAGGTGTATTAGTATTAGGTGGTAGTTTTAAAAGCGATAGTAGCTCAGTGGACAGAGTATTTGTCCACTGATCCGAAGGTTGCAGATTCAAATCCAGCTCTCAACACAAACGCCATTAGTCAAGCGTTCAGATCCACTGGAACACAGGTTGGTGGTGCAATTCCGGCTGCCACAGATGAATGCTGTTGTTGTCCACCCACCTTGCCCCCAGTATCTGTGTATAGATGGATATAAACAGGGGAACATGTACCAGTTTTTTTCCAAAGAACACTGAATAATGATTGGATGTTGGGGTTTTGGTAACGAGGATTCAGATTTAAATGGAACATCATGTCCATGTTTGTGTTATTAAGAATAGATCAGCCTTAACCTTGTTCACTAAAGGCTGTATTTGATTTGATCAGGTTTTCCTCATACCTACACGTCAAGTCTTAATGTTATGTACAGTTCCTTTAATATTTAACTTTATTATATTTAACTTTTTCAGGATTTTTGATAGATTCATATCAGAACAGAGTAGCATTGTGCACCTTTAAATGTACAACTTAAGTTTGTAGATACTTTTAATGTAAATGAATAAAATAATTGTCACTGATCATTAGCATTATTATTATAGCACAACAGGCTCGTATCTCCAGGCTCGTATCTCTTCACCTCTGACTCTGTTTTCATTCAAATCGTTGTCATTAACACTATTTAAATTTGCTTCAGACAACAGCGTATGTATTTGTACCTACTTGTCCTCATATGGCAGTGACATTTACAGCCAGTTAGTCCAATAGAAAGCTTTTAATTGACAATTACCTGGAGTGGTCCTCTCTCTTAGTTTCAGATATGTTTAAATAAGATGCCTGTCATGAGGTCACTGCTGTTATTAGCAACTATTCTGTGGAAATAAGATGTACTTATCCAGCTATGCTGTCTTGACCTGAATTTTCATAGCTGTTTGTGTGAGAGAAAAGGGACTTAATGTTAGCATTTGGCAGGTGATAGAAAATGAGTTCTACTTTTAGCTTGTGGCGTGTATGATGAGTTTGTTACATTTCAGCAGGTACCTAAAGGGCTTCTGAAGGATTAGCCCTATTCTGTCAGACTAATGATCCTGAGGTGAGTTCAAACTTTTACACAACTCTTCAGGACTAAACTGGGACTAAACTCTAACTGGATGAACCAAGTCTCCATCAGACCAAATGTGAATGCACCATTTTTGTGTTCTCTCCTGCTGCTAAAATCAAAACATTTAAGATTTATTTTCATTTTAATTATTCAACTAAGGCCTACAAAGGTTGTGAAAGTGTCCAATATTAGACACCAGTGGAGTGGGTAGGGAGGCGTTCATGTTCAGTGAGTAGGCTCAGCAGACACTCCAACAGAGTTACATAGAGCAACTTTAAAGCAGACTTGTTATGCAAAATAGACTTTCTGAGCTTTTAACTATGTAATAGTTGTTTCTCCTCACCATTTACACTCTAGAAGTTGTATTTGAAGTGTTTCATGCATATTTGAGCAGTCTTTAATAGTTTATTTTCACAATGCTAAATCTCAGTTTCACCATCTCCTGGTTTATACTCACTCCTCTGTATTTACTTTGTTCTATAATTTTATTTTCTTCATCTGTAATACATGTAGGAATTGGCATTTTGGCTAAGAAAAAAAAAAAAGCATGATCTAAAGCCATGCATTGTAGGTGCAGACTTTGGGCATCACAGGTTTTAACACAGAAGTCAGGGGACTTGTTTCTTTTATGAAGTCGTTTTAGATTAAAATGTCAAAATTATAAGGTAATGACCCATGAGTGTCATAGATCATAGCCAAATAGCAGTCACAGCACAGTATGTCATCTTTAATAAACATGCCATAGCCTTGCTCACAGCCTATAGGGAAAACTAATGTAAAGGAATGTTACCATGATACACGGTGGTACATTTCACAGCCGTTTAAGTGACCCCATTATGAGCGCATTTAAACCTCATCATTAAACATCATTTGAAAGACTGGTTCATGCTAGCATTTTTACACAAGTCCGACTATAAATATTCCTTCAGCTTGTACGTGTTGTTCTGTCTGTTGCCTTGGCACTGGTAACTTCACACCAAAGATTTCATTGTACTGTGCCTTTTTTATTATTAGTCAAAATAAAATGTCCTCAACATTTTCCACACGAGGAGACCTGTTTATTTCCACTTAAAAAGTTAATTTAAGCCAAGGAAAGTCATATGTTTAAGATCACAACTGCTGTTATTACAATTTCTAATGACATTGATTGATCAAAATATAAGTTGATTCATTTATAACAAACCGTTTTCTGAAATTCGACTGCATTCTTAGATCCTTATTGTCTCATTGTGCTTCGAAGAAAAGTTCCTGTGAAGAAATAGTTCTGGAGGGGATTGGAATGTCCTTACATAAATGCTTATTAATGAGCCTATTCACTTTTGCTTTAATAATTCATAACAGAACGTCTTTTGGATCCAGTCTCTTCTCTGCATTTTACATTTTTAGTTCCCTGACTCGATGGGACGGAGTGGTGGATACTCCCCATCTTTTCAGGATGCAACACATTTGTGGATAGAAAGGGGGAAAAAACTAAGAGCCTGCAAACTGGAACATTACATATGAATTATTTATGTCCCTCTAGTGTGATAACAGAAGTCGAAAATTAGGAAAGCTGAAACTGACATCATTTTGTGCCGACGGAGGCTGCCACTGCTCCGAACATGTTTTTCCCTCCTGGAAACTGGTGCTTTTTTTATTTTTATTTTTTTTGTTCTGGATGCTGTTCAGTGCTGGAGCAGTGAGTGTGTGTGGAGTGATAATTATAACCGTCTGACACCTCTGGGTTCTCAGACAGGGAGGCCAAACCCGACAGCACTCACTTGGTGCACTGTAAAATTTGACAAGCAAATTCAGCTAAAGTAATTGAATGTCTCTCAAGTCAAATGGGTTTATATAATGATTTAAGCAATTAAGAATACAGCATCAGAGAGAAAGTTGCCCTCTGCATATGACCCATGTTTTCTTCATGGACACACCTGTTTGGCAATGCCTGTTCTGGTCCAATCTTAAAAGCAAAGCAAAGCAGGGCCAGCTTAGTATTTGGATGGGAAACCACTGTAAATACAACAGAGTGGATCTCGTGGAAACTTGTTATATTCTTAGGCAAGACTTCACCCACATTTGTATTATGATTGTTCGTGTTGGTGGTTGTCAGTGGGGGCAATGGCATAGATTGGCAGCCCTGTTTACCCTAGAGCAGTTGTGGCTACAAAAGTGTCTTAAGACCAGTGTGGAGTGAATGAATAATGCACAGTAACACACTTTGTCTTGAAAGCTGCTATATATATTGAAATGACTATTCTGTGTTGCATGAGTAATCTACATAAAGTAATAGATTATTTTTCACCCCTGTCCTCAAACTTGTTTTTTTTTTACCTCATTTTAATACATGCCCTTATTTTTATTTTATTATAGTTTTTATTATTATTCTTTGTTTTATGTTGCACCACAACAACAAGGGAAGTTTCTAATTTGTGACTTTTGTTCTGATCCTGATTCTGAAATAACTCCTGTGGCTCCCTGTGTAACACCACATCTAATACACGGGGCTCCCCATCACCTACAGGTCCAGCCTTGTCCTGGCCTCTCCCCATCTCACCGAGCTCCTTCATCTGCGCGGGAGTAGAACCAAAGACTTTGACCTGTGTTTCTGGTATTTGAACAAACTTTTTGGGCAACATCATATGAATGAAATTTGTTGTGATTCATTTTAAGTTTTACAGTGCACTTCTCGTGCCTGTGCTCCTTGTGCCGTAGAGAAACCACAGCATAACTGAAATAGAGAGAGGGTCCCAGCGGACAGCTCAGCACACACTGTCATTTAGCCTCAGTCCTTTTGTCTCTCTTTTACCTCCGAGGACCACGGCGCCAAACTCTGCAGCCCAAAATGAGCTGCTTCTATGCAAATCACACTCGCTCACAGCCGGGAGGGCGGCCATGACATTCACATACACTAACATGACTCCTGAGGAAATCAGCTAGTTCAGGTGGCAGGATAAAAATTTGACTTTTAAAAACCGCTTGTAAATATTTGATATTAATAAAACATAGTTGAAATATAAAATGAAGAGAATCTAGTAAACATTTTCAAATAAATTATATTTTTGTCCATCCATGATTAAAAAAGAAAATTCAATAAGGTGCCCCACCTTACAACTGCAAACTGAAACTGAAAGAATTCACATTTGAAAAGGTTAAAGTGCAGTTTTATACTGCATATATATTTTAATAGAGCTTGTAAACCTGTCACAGGCCCACACTGACTAAAAATGCAAGAGCAAATCATTATTTCTTGCTCAAAACAATCTGGACCTGCTGCAGGACTGGGTGATATCATAAGCAAATAAAAAGTTAATATTTTCTGAACATAAACAATACAGACTTTTATATGTTATGATTCCAAACAAAAGTAAGTAAATAATTGTCCAATTTCTTCAGAGTCTGAACTATGCTCCAGACTGCATGTGTTTACTGGCTTGGCTGTGGATCATTACAAATGACTGATTGACTGACTAGTGTTTGAGTGAAGATGGAAAAAACGCCATATAATAAACTTTACCTCTACTACAGGACCTACTCCAACAATATGACTACTGTAATGTAAATGAAACTACAAACAGTCAGTCACTGTGGTGCATAACGTCTGCGGACAGGACCACCCAGCCCAATATTCATGTGTCCAGTGATAATGTGTGTGGTGTGTGAGTGTAGCACCACTCCGGAGGTCTGCACTTCCACTCAGAGGAAGTGAGAAGCAGACACTGTACAGCCATGTTTCTGTGTGAGGCTGTGTGGACCCCCAGTGTTAAAAGCCATTTGTCATACATGCCACAGACACCCTGGTGATGCAGTGTGGAGATCAGAGTCCATCAGAGCAGTGTGGGGGATCTGATTGGTTTGTGTTACAGATCTGTCACTAGAACACACGGAGTATAGACTAGCTGACTCCACGCACCAACACACACTTCATTAGACTGATCTAGTGCAGCGTTTTAACTATAACGCCGACTCCTATAGGCTGCACCTAGGTCCTATTCTACACAAAACTGACTCTTGTGAGCTTAAAGTGATGTTATAATGCATCCAAAACATACCTGGAGTTGTGTTTTGTTTTATTCACACACGTTTGAGTAATCCTTTATTTTTATTATATAGGAAACAACATTATAACTCATTAGATACTAGTGTCATATGGGTCTTTTGATTGCTTATATTTTGGCTTGAGTGTGTCAATGAAATGCCATGTGATTTTCTGCAAATCAGATCTGACTTCGGGTACAAATAACATAATCTTGGGATGTGATGTGTGATGAGTCGACTCTTGAGCGGTTCCTTCACGTGAATGGTTTGACCTAAACCAAATGTTTTAAAAGAACCGAATCCTTTATTTCCAATTTTTATACTGACTGCCTACACAAGAGTAGGCAACGGGAGTGAGAATTTTGTGTACTCATCATAGTAACAGTTTTTAAATAATAATTTTGGTAGTTCAATGTTTTATTTAGATTATGCATAATTTCAAAGGGTAAACACACTCCCACTCTCAGTTTGAACCATTTCAAACAAATCTGAGCCTTGGTCATTTCTCTCTGTGATTCTTTGTAGTTAAACAAGTTCTCATATTGGCTTCTGTCATATAATTAAATATAAAATGAGTCATTCTTTTGAATGGCTCTTTGACATGAACGGATCCAAAAGATTCAGATCTGACAAAGGAACTGAAAGTCTCATCACTAGAACCATGAGCATCAAAGCATTTTTCTATGGCTGACATGTGACATGTAGCATTTTCACTATATTTGCATGAGATCCAAAGTTCATTCATATATTGATTTTATTAATTAGCACAAAATGTTTTCTTTGAGAAAGTCCATCACCTGTTTGTCTCATGAAAACATTACTGGTTTGACTGGAATGTTCCACAGTATCGTACGAGCATGTCTTTCTTTTATTCAGTTGCAGATGTTTTCAACCAGAAATACTTGGTTTGGTTGATTCCCATACCTGTCTTCATGGAGATTACTAAGTTTTATGCCACTATGTGCAACATTACATGCAAAACAGCAACATCACCATGGAGAATAGACGGCTTTGAACCCTCAGCCTCAAACATGCACAGTACTCATTTTAAGTACTTCACTTATCAGTAATATTTCATGAGTCTATTGAGCTACAAAGTATAGTCCAGTAATGAGTCTACTAACCCACGTTAGTCAATGCTGAGCCATTTCTATTCATTTATCATCTACTGTATATTGTGTAACTGCGTTATTCTATAGGCAGTTTACTACTTTCAGCGTTTTAAATAGTGCGTATGGATGACATCATATATATGAAATAAGGGATATGGAATCATGGTGCAAAGAAAAACAGGGGTATGTCCCTTAAATGAAGCTTACGATGTTCCAGGAGCGAATTTGGGGTCAGGTTCTACGTTATGAATAGGATTTTTGTTAACAGGCAAAATAGATTTAAATAAAGACACGAGGACCATGTCGAGCGGGTTAAACATTTATACATACAAACATTTTAAGACCAAAATAACAAGACTCACTGCCGCAGTAACTGAGAGAGGCGACAATGTTATAATGCAAGTGAATGGTCAGAAGGAGCCTCCTAATGTGTAAACTATGTCCATTTATATATAGAGTCTATGGGCTGTTTAAACATACACCATAATACCAGTCAAATGTTTGGACACACCCTCATTCATTTATTTTTAATTTATTTCTACATTTTTGATACATACAGAAGACATCAAATATGAAGCAAGATATATGGAATTATGTAATAAAGAAAAAAGTGGCACAAAGACAAAGAAAAAGGTGGCTACTTTGAGGATTTTAATATAAAATGTATATTTTAAAAAAAAAGAAATTGTAGTAGAGTAGTATCTAACTTTTTTCTTTGCTACATAATTCCATATATTTTATTTCATATGTTTAATGTCTTCTGTGTGTATTTATGTAGTAAGTAATAAACATGCAGAAGAATATTTTAATATTTTTTGTGATTTTCTTTTTATTTTCATAAGATGGTTTATATCATAGTTACAAATAATAAGAGTAATAATGGTAATATCAATAGTACAAATAATAGCTTTGTCCAGACATGTTTTTATGCCCATATGTACAGTTTTCTTCCTTAGAATATTTTACCTATATTTTTTTTGACCCCCTTTAATTTTTTTATTAATACATAATTTTGATTTATTTTTAAACATATTAATTTATCATATTTAATTGTATTGGTTTAAA
>JACN01113711.1:0-14843 GCA_000787155.1 Scartelaos histophorus | reverse complement strand
ACACACACACACACACGCACTCACGCAGACACACACATGCGCACACATTTATAGACACACATAGAGAGAGGATCCACTGCGGCAGCATCACAAAGAATAGCCCCACAGCTGTTCCAGTGTCATCACAGGCCCATCCAGCAGCACAGGGCAGGGGTCAAATGCAACATGCACGCTATTAGCACTCTGTGACCAATTATACACACATTCAACTCTATTTGTTTCTTTTCACACAACGATTTAACAATGCTAAATAAATATTGGTATACAACAGATTCTACTGCAGCCAATAACCAGGCCCCTGTTTGTTATTTGCCTGTTAATTTGCCTGGGATGCTTCATAACCTGCTCTCTATATATTTAGGTGAAGGAATGACACAAATAATATAGTTAGAAGAAAGTTGCTTAGACATACATGCACTATATTATTTGATGTGCAATATAACCTTTTTATGCTACGTGTAACCCTCGTATCTTGTTCTGAATTGTCTAATGAGGCCGTGGGTATAGCGGGTTACAGTTAGATTTTCTATAATGAATTTCTTCTTCTGTTCCTGCAGTCTTTCGTGCTAAAATAACCAACATGGCAGCACAGTGAACCGTTCGTGTCTTTCTTTATTCAGCAACTCCAAGTGCGCCCCACAAATGCGCTCCCCTGAAAACAATAGGAACCAACATCACGGTGGAAAACTAAACGAAATGTCAAAATGTACCCAACATAAATATAATAAATAACATGGACTGTTAATAAAATAAGTCCAATGTAATATAAAATAATTCCTCCAAATAATACAAAATAATAATGGCCCAAATTAATATATATAAAATAATATATGTAAAATAAATCAGGATTACACTATGTGCTATATATTTCCATGGAATCTAGCAGGTGATATCACAAGGCAAAGCTGCAAGTTAGATCTGTGGAGAGGTGACCCTGTGGAGAATGCAGACAACATGCATGAATGTACTTTTAAGCAATAAAAACACCCATAACTGATTAAAATGAAAAATATATAATCTTTGGTAAAGGTTCTACTTTCAGCAAACAAGATCCAGGGAGCATAAATTGTGATGAGGGAGCCTACACCTTATCACACACATGGGATGCAGTCCTGGAGAAGGCACTTCTGTAGGAGTGTAAAGCTTCACCCTTTGTCTGGCAAAACAATGTAAGCAGAAGTGTGTCTACAAGAAACGCCACTACAACATCACATAATGCTTCTGAGGAAGTCTACAGGAAGGAACTGAAACATGTAAAAACAGATAAACAGAAAGTTACGTAATGCATCTTTAACCTAGAAATGTTTACACATGGGATCTGCATTAATTCTCCATTTCCTTGTTCCATTGTTTTGTTCAATCAGTAGTATGCAGTGCAGTCTTTAAACAGGTGTTATACTGAGAAGTAAAATCTACTCTGAGTGAATTCAGGTCACATTTCTTCCTGGGTCCTGTGTGTGTGTGGAGACTCTCCAAATGAATAACACGCCTGTGTTGATCTTTGACTGTGCACCTCGCTGATTGTTTCAACCCTTTTTGGGGGAACCATTACATAAAGCTCTCCATCTGAACGGCTTCCACTTTATTTTCATAAGAAGATGAAATAGTAGAACGTAAATCTCAGAGGAAAACTACCTCCACCGCCCCATAACAAGAGGACATAACACAAGCCATATTGAAACATCCCCTGCAGTTTTGTAAGGCAAATGTTGGCTGGAAACACACACTGTTGACTCAAACCAAATGAAATTAAGACAATTAGATTAGATATATAGCCTATTCAATTACTTGGGGCCATCAAGATTATATCTGACCTTTCTTGTGGAGATCATCCTAATAAAAACAACATCATACCCGCATGTAGGAAGACGCCTGCATTTTTTTATAGTAAAGTACTGCTGACGTCGGGCCATGTTTGAATGTTAAATCCAAAAAAAGAGTCACCCAGAGGTTAATGATGCGCCGTATCACCAAATCATCTTCCTTGCAACATACTCAGAAACTGTTGATTTGACAATATTTCTGATCACTCTGACACAGTGATCCTCCCACTTCACACCTATTCCCCTAGAAAATATTTGACTTCCGAGTATCACCAAATTGTACGCTTGTATGATATTTTAATACATCACAGCTGACGTCCAGGGGCCCGCCAGACATATTTTGTAGGCGAGGCTAAGAGGGTGCTAAGGTCCTCGCTGAGGGCATGAACTAAGGGCATGTGTTGGCCACTTTAGAGGTTTCTATAGCCCACCACTTCACAAGGAGGAATTATAAGTCTGAGAGGGGTTCCTAGTGCAAGGAGGGAAAACTCCTAATTACCAGGTACCTGAAACACATCATAAATCAGTTTTCTAACCTCACTATCAGGTATTTGGCTAAACCAGGCCTGAAATATCTCAAATTGCTATTGCACTTTCACGCTCCTCAATTTTATACTGCTATTTAACTATTAACGTATTAAAGCCATTTTACATTTATTATTGCACAACTACTTTACTACATCTAATTCTGCCAATAACTCTTACAAAATCAGGAATTCAAACAGACCAATACCAAGAACAGACTTAATACCAAGAAACCCTAATTGTATCTTTCCCTGTACTCTTATACAATATTTCCAGGAGTGTGTTTTAGCTGTTTAGGAAGAATCACATGGACCACAGCTCTTGACCTTTCGCTCCTTCTCACACACATGTATTGAGTACAGCTCTTATCTATCAGCCGGAGAAGCCAGCCCTGCCTGGCTGTCTGCACACTGGTCATATGCACTTTCTGACCTCCAAGCAGCGCCGTAAACACAGTTATAGTCTACAGATGCCAGGGAGAGAGAGACAGAGACGTAGAGACAGAAAGGTACAGAGAAAGAGAGATAGAAACTGAAAAGTAATGAGAGAGGGAGGGAGGGGGAAATAGAGATAGGGAGAGACTTAGACAGAGAGAGAGAAATCAGAAAATAAATGAATGCAGCAGATAAGACAAAATTACACTGTGCCTCTTTAAAGCTTAACTGTGACAAGCTGATAAGTTTGTTTTATAATGTGAATGACACATTATGCTTTAAGTATGCTGTTGGTGGTAAACGGGTCATAAATCTCACACAGCAATGTCTTTATATCTATAATACAAGCATACAAGTTTCAATGGCACTTGACTAAACTGTATCTACAACTAATAAGCAAATTAGTCCTGGTTTCTTTCAATGCCCATTCAAAAGTACTGGGCCCATATGCTTTTGATCAGACCTTCATTATGACTAGTTCATCTATTGCCCAGTGTAGCAGCAGAACCTCATCAGGAAACTATAGGAGCGAGGTGATTTCTCTCCCTGTATTTGAAATGTGTGGTCCAGCTTTGTTTTGGTGAAGAAATTAGCCCAGCTGTGTATCCTAAACAACAGCCAACAGGGCACATTCTGCAGAGCTAATGAACTGTCGCCACATATCTCCCAAACATATGGCCTCACACTCAGGGAGGCTGCCCCTGGACCCTGCATGTATTACGTCACACCAGACCTATATGTGCGTGTGGTGAAGAGTATACTTCTCAAAATCAAACATTTGTAAGAAATATTGTACAAAATGCAATATATTTTAATTCAAACTGAAAAAGAAATGGCTCCTCTGGAGAAGACATCTTCTCCTGATGTTTCAAATACCTCTGTTGAAGCAACAGAAGAGACCACTCCTGTGTGTGGACACCGGCTCCCACCACACAGAGAGCTGCACTGGTGTGTTAAGAATAATAATGTATTGGCACCTCTTCAGTGTCCACATTGAGTCCATCAGTGGTTCAGTACAGATTTCTGTATGAGGGAAGGACTTCAGCGAAAGGTTCAAACAGCTCACAGGCTGCTTCAGTTGTGGCTCTGATCCTTCTGAAGTTCTGCCCATGAAATGCCTGATTTCACCATGGAGGTGTTGGACAGTGTGAGAACCAAAGGAGCAGCAGGAAATAATACAATGAATAATTATGGCCATTATAGTATATTATCATATACATTATAGTATAGTGCCAACACCTGTTTAGTAGCACTAGGCTGACCAGCAATAGAAAGTACTTTTATCTTATATAAATAGTTTTATTTAAAGTTAAACTTTTCAACTTGTAACACTTAGCTGAAAACATTTTTCCACTTAAATTTGTTTTTGTTTATCAGGGCAATTATATGGTGTCCTTTGTAGATGTACTAGTGCATGGCCCTATCTTGGTGCTGGTTCTTGAGGATTACTCTCTCTGGTGCTTGTGTTATCTCCATACCTCTCTGCTCTTTATCACCGGAGCATGAGCCTGCAGAAAAACAAGAGCCACCGCAGCCAAAGCACAGATAGTTGGAGTGCCAGGCATGCAATGTACAGAGAGCAAGGAGAGAAAGCAGCAGATGATGCACACAGCACAGACCTGCCAAAACCACACTGGGTTTTACACAAAGGACAAAAGGTGTGAGTAAAAATGATAATTGCCTGACTAAAAACAGTGACTATATAGAAGTGAGAAGAGCAAAGAACCGCTAGTATGCCTCTGCTAAAATTTAAAAGAGCATTGTAGCCTTTCTGCTTGACTCCATGGATATGTTGCTGCTTTGTCTGCAATATTTCAGAGTATGGCATTAAACTTGTCTAGTATCTCTATAGAGACAAACGGGTTAATAAAGTACACTTTATTGTTGCCATAAAATTAGAATTCAGTGACTGCTTTCATGACTAGACATACCCAGTAACACAACTGAATACAACCATTGAATTATAGCAGTGCATTTGCTATTATTCACTGATTACTAAAATAATTGGAGTCTTATGCTGACCACAGGTATGTAAACTATTTTGAATCACAATATAATTTAGCTTTCAATACAGTTATTTTTGCAGCCTTTCCAAACAAATTATACCCTTATTACTACAAACAAGATTTTATAAGTTGTGCTAACCATATTTCAGGATTAATGTTTCGACTTTTATTCATTTTGCACAAATTTTGCAACGTTGACCAACACACATTGACTATATCATTATGTGGAGACTCAGTGACCACAAAACCCCACCACAGCTGACCCAGTGCCACAATTGTTTTAGCCTCCATTTAGTGAATTGAACATGTTCCCAGCGTAAAACAGCATTAGCACAATACACATTTGGGAAAGATTATTCAGTATGGTGCCAGCTTTCTTTATGCCAATTCATGTAAAAACATCATAGTGCATGGTTTGAACAATGGACAATACTACGACCACAATAGACTGTTTTCCCATTCACCAGTCTGCAATGTGCTGCAGAGGTGCCTGTCACTCAGAATGCATTAAGTCAGCCAAAGCCTCCACTTCAAATTACATGTGCAAAATATTCAAGGGCAAATGGTCTAACGCTAATTTAATTTTGCAGTACATGGCTATGGTATGTCAGACAATTCACACATTTAGATTGATGCATATACTATGACATGCCAAAGAGCGCTGCACCAAATTATTAAAACAGTAATGGGTAATTCTCAGCCTGTATTTTCCATTGCATTAAACATATAATCTCATAACTGAACCAGTCACCTGCAAACTGTGTGGAAATGAGCAGATCCCACATGAAACCAAGTGATTCAGTAATGACAAGTCAAGCGATGAAAACCAACAACCAATGAACGCTGCTCTTAAACCTCCTTTTTAACTGCAATTTTCCTTTTGAGCCTTTGAGCTTTGCAGTGTTTCTTGACATCCAGCTCACATAACTCCAGGCTGTACAAAGTCATTTTTTATGAAAGAATTTAGCTTATGGAGCCAACTACATCTGGGACTGAGGATAGGTCCAGTGTATTTAATAATATCTTGCTGACTTTAGAACACAGAAAGTTCAACCGCAACTGTAAAATGCACAGAGGAAATTGATCAATTATATGGAGACTGACCGGCCATGCAATCACTGTATTATTACAAATAAAATGCTTCTTGTTAGAGCATGCACAACTTTATTCTTGTTATTCTCAGTATTCTCAGTACAGAGAGAGAGAGAAAGAGAGAGAGACACTTTATTTATTCTGAGGGAAATTCAAGTTTTTCTGCAGCAAACTGTTGCAGTTTTCCTGCAACATTTACACTGCACTTTCAGTCATCTTTGTGTCTTAGTCAGAGGTCTCTGTGCAGCATAACTGAAGGACTGGTCAGGTAGGGTCAGCAGATCCTGCGTCGGGGGAGTTTGAGGAGAAGAAGAGTCAGAAGTGAGTCTCTTCTATGTCCTGCAGCACAGCAGTTCATGGAGGTGGAAGGTGAACACAACAGGAAAGGCCTTGTACTTATTCTGCTCTGGTGTTGTTGTGTGTTTTTTGTTTTTTTTTTGCTTTTTGTTTTTTAAATTGTCCCCTTAGGGAAATTGTCCTCTGCATTTGACCCATGCTTCAGGAGTAGTGGGCAGCACATGGGGCATCCAGGAACCTCCTATCTCCATTATCTTGTTTTACCTCTCTGTGGTTCATGTTTTTGAGCTGATGGGGGAAACCAGAGTGCAAACTCTACACAGAAATGCCCAACCCAGGGATTGGACCCAGAACTTTCTTGTTGTGAGGTGTCAGTGCTTGCCACTCAGTCACTGTGCCACCCGTTTCAGTTGGTGATGAAACATTTTATTCCCTCTAAGGATTTCCTCTGGATGGTCTCTGAGTATTTTCTCAGGAAGGTCTTCTGCCACATTTGTGTAAAAGCCTGAAGTATCTCGCATGTTCTTTGCTCTGTAGTTACCCTCTAGCACACTTCCCACCACAAAAACAACCAGCTCATTTCACACAATCCAACAGTCCCTCATTTGTGTCCTTTGAAGTGCACATGCTGCACTTCTTAGTTGGTTAAAATCCCATGATATGATGTTAAAACTGTGCTTAAAATGCTTTAAAAAACTGGTAGCCACAAAAGTAACCACTTCGTGGGCCAGTTTAAAAAGCACAAACTCAGACTGATGTATGTGATCTGCATCTAACAATAAAGGACTTCATCAATCATAAACTACAGAAAGAGCAATAAGTTTCATTAGACAATTGACTGAATTGCACCTGGTCCCTGTTTCACTTTGCTGTCCAAAAAAACTGATCTAAAGCCATGCACATACCTGAAAATGTATGCATATGAATATTAGCTATGAGCTATGAGGGTTTGTGTGACTTAGGAATTACTTGGATATTAAAATAACTATCTGATGTTGCGGTATAAAATTTATTTGTCTTTCTTACATTTCATAAAGGCCAGATGCCCTCCAACAAACAACCCTTTTCTTTTATGTTGACTGACCTTCACCACCTTTCTTGAGCGGGTTCACATCTTGTCCCTAATTTCTTCCTGTAGTATTATCTCCAGAAGCACTCCTCAAAAACAACTTCCTCCAAATATTCAATGCTTTATCTGTTTGTTAAAGGCAGGATCAAAGTCCAGACTGCCTCTTCTGCCTTTGCACGCTATCCTGCCCCTTGTATGTCGTCCCTTATCTAATGCTTCACTTCCAGCTTCAAACAAAGTCACTCTCCCTCCCAAACAACTTCTTTGAGAGGTTTCTACTTTTCCCTTTCTCTATTTTACAGTGGATGCACAGAAAGCAGATTATCGTCCGTCCCTTTGTTGCAGCGAGGATGGGATAGGGGTATTTGAGTCAGATTTGCTGATAATGTTAGAATCCGTTGAATATCTTGTCCTGCAATCGACTTTCATCTGGTCCATGAAGGGATAATATTTTGAGAGGGAAACTTTAAATTGTTTGGGAAATTGAATATTTTATGTTTTGAGTCATTACAAGTAATCCATGGCTAAATGTGTTTGTACAAAATAAATATTTTGACCCCCCAAATCAGCTTTTGTTTATGTTGCTTGTTGCACTGAATTTTGTTTGTTAGATTCAAACCTAACAATTCAATGGCCACGTAACACAGAAAATCAGTTTTGGTACGGCTCAAAAATGTTATCCAATTTTGACAATAAAAAAGATGGTTGCATCAATAGGAATTTGATGCTATAGTTTGCCTTAGTGTTCTTCTGAGAGTTAAATGCATCTGTCACTGTAACTGTCACAGGTCAGATTGTTGGTAAAGAAGGAGCTTAGTCAAAAGGCAAAGCTCTCAGTTTACCAGTCAGTCTACGTTCCTAACCTCACGGATGATCATGAGCTTTGGTTAATAATCAAAACAACAAGATCATGGATACAAGTGGTTGCATTGAGTTTCCACCGTAGAGTGGCTGGGCGCTCTCTTACAGATATGGTGAGGAGTGACACCAGAGAAGCTTGGAGTAGCGCTGCTGCTCCTCTACATTGAGAAGAGCCAGCTGAGGTGGCTTGGGTATCTGTTCCAGATGCCTCCTGGGCACCTTCCAGAGGTATTATGTCTCTCGGGTGACCTGGGAACACCTTGAGGTCCCAGCAGAGGATCTGGAAAAGTGTCTGGGGTGAGGGAAGTTGGGGAGTGCCTGCTTACTGTTGACCCCGTGATCCTGCCCTAGATAAAGCGAAACAAAATTAACAGATGGCATCTGTTTTTTTGTAGTGTTAGCCTTGCCTGCTGAAGTCCCATCTCTCACTCTTTTATTGAACCCTGATGGAGAAACAGCTGTATGAGATATATAGATATATGCAGTTGTTTCCTCAGGATTCTCATCCTGACCCTCTCCCAAACAAAATTTACCTGTTGGTACCAATAAAGTAACCTTTGAACCTTTGAAAGTTTATCTAAAAGTTTCTGTCTGATTGGATAAAACTGCCTGGTCCCTGGCAGTTGCATTTTTATGATTCTAATCCAGCAACTTGCCTCTTAAATTGTATAGATCGGTGTGATCATGATTCAATCTCATGTTGTCATATTTCACCACTGTACCACGCACCAAACTACGTAATAGTGTTGAAAAGTTCATTTTGGGGCACTTCCTTCTCTTAAAGCTCACTGCAGTTGACAGTCGAGCAGTGCCGTGCCAGAGCGCTCTTATCTTCAGTCTTATTGTGGTGAAGCTGACAGACCTTAGACTCACATCTGATATACAGCGCATTGTTTTGATTACCTCGGCGCAGTCACTTGGGTGGGAGCCAGACTCAGATGCCCTCCCTCCAGCACTGGGCCCTGTTATCTGCAGCTCTGTCACGCGTGTCCCGTCCTGGCTCCGCCCCTGCACCCGTCGCCATGGAGACGCACAACAGCTCTCACGCCACCCTCATATTTGTCTGTTTATGCCCCAGGAGTTTTGTTTACTGTTCTAACTGATTAATTCATGTGAGCACAGGGGCCAGTGTTTATTTGTGTCTACATGGATGCCAAAAGGGTGAAAATAAAAAATATCTTTTAAAATATTGTTAGTAAAGACAAACCCATCCTTTATTTATTTTATGTCAGGGTTATTTTGAAATTACTATAATATTCAAGGGTTAGGTTTAGGATTAAGAAAGTATTTTATAGGGAATGTGGGTTGAGATAGATAATTTTCTATAACAGATTGCTTGTTTTTTTACTCATCAATAAACCTGATAAACGTTTAAACCATATCAAGTAAATGTGAAGATTTTTTTTAATGGTCAAGATGTTTCTTAAATTAAAATATGGCTCATAAGAAAAGCTCATAAGAATCTTATAGGACTCATAGGATTATGTATTTGATTTCCTCTCTTTTATGCAAACTTGTATTTTTGCTCTCCGGCTCAAACAAATACAAGCCACTGTAAAAATGACCCTTCATTTCTATTACATTTAAGAAAAATGCACTGGACTCACTGACTAAACTAACAGAAGATTACAAAACTTTATGTTATGATCTTGGTTCTTTCTTAAATCAAAGACACATGCTGCAAAGTGCAATGCATGTGTGGGGAATACCAGAACATAAGCCCATAATCTGCACCTTCACATGTAAACCTTTGTACAGAAATATTTACAGTGCTGCTCCGATGTGGATTGTGTCTATGGACAGGCCTGACACACATAAGGATACTGTTTACAAGAGCCCAACAGCCTCTTCACTCTTACAAATGACTAGCTTGAATGCATTTGTCCATTTGTGTGGCTTCAAATTAGTCTTTATTAATATTTAACTATGGTTAACTCAACTGATTTTACTGGACCACTGATAAAAAGGATAAGTGAGTAATGTTAGACTGAATAGGGTCTGTATAAGGGAGGACCTCCCCTCTCCCGTTGTCAGAGGCCATTTATCAAAGTGAAGATTTATTTTTGCTATCAGGACTTTAGGGCTTGAGTCCCAAGGAAAAGGAAAACAACCCTATACAGAATGGTTTCATCATGATGAATGAACTCCAACAATCAGAAAAGTGAAAAGGTCTATTTGGACCTAAACAACAACAAAGTGCCTACATTTGACTGTGTTTCACTCCACAAAAAATAATTCAAACATTTTTTAATTACGATGGATTAAAAAAAAAAAAAAAAAAGCCTTATATCAGAGATTCTTAAGCAAATTGACCACACGGGCCATTCTGAAGACTGTGAATGGGTCCCAGGTTCATCTGAACTTAAAAGTTAGTTGTTAAAACATATTTTTCATTGCATTTATGATCGATGCAAAATTCACTTAAACATACAAAAAGTCCTGAATCATTAAGGATCATTGTCTTTTTTGGAAGGAAATGTGTATGTTTGAAATGGGGCTACAAAGTGGGGAGAGTAAAATGTTAAATTCAGCATAATAGATCTCATGACCCTGAGCCACTGGGATTAGCATCTATGCACCAACTAAACCACTTGTTCATCATTCAATTCAGCCTCCTGATTTAGTTTTGATCTTAACCATTTTATTTTGTGTAAACATTTGGTATACACTGTACTGCAGTGTGCCCATTGAGACATTGACATGCAGTAGTCAGATGTTGGTAGTGTGAGTAGTAGTCTGGTACCGGCCCAGATAGAGTTGCACATAAATACAGACGAGGAGACACTTGTTCAGGGCATTCCTCAGACTCCAGCCTCAGGAGCGGCTGATCACATGATCTCGTTCTCTTCATCCGCCGCAGGGCGAGCGACAGGCTTCACCCGCGGTGTGTCTGAAATGTGAACTGCTCTGGAGCTCAGCCACGCACAGGCCAAGGAAGGGATTCTTGGATAGGAAGAAACATGAGTGATCAACATCTTGTAATGTATAAATCAACCAAATAAAATGACTTTTTAATGACACACACTCAGGTTATAATTCATCATCTAATCTGCCAATGAAACCAACAAAATATACTGTACTGAAGTTATGTTCATGAAAATAAAAAATATGAATTTCTTTATGTGAAAGAATATGGTATTTTAAATGTTTTCACTTTCAAAACTGTATGTGGTTTGCAGGATATGGTTACTTTAATCCAATATTCAGAACACTTAGGGAAATAGGAATAGGAATACTTTCAGTAAATATATGTACTATATCTATAAATATGTACTAGTGAGTAAAAGTTAACATTTAATATCTATTATTTGTAACTAGACTGGTGGACCCGGCGCTGTTGTTCTCTCACATAGAGCACCATTAGATGTTATCTACATTACTGCTGTTTGACTGTGGGCCAACCTGCCAGAAGAAGAGCAGAGACCAGAGTCTGAACAAAGGCCAGGTGAGAGAAGAGGGGAACAGATTTCAGATCTGCCGTCTACTGAAAAAAATCTAATCACTTTCAGATGGTAGCTTTAAGTAGATGAATTTACAATGAAAAACAATACTTTGGATCAATATAGTAATACACTGAAAAAAAAATATATATATATTGATTTAAACTCAACATTTTGTCATATGCATTTTTGTATATCTATGTGTTTATCTTGTATGTTATGAGAGTAGAAAAATGATGACTGTTCAAAAAGTGCATGAAGTTCTAACTGCTTAGCCCCTACATGAATGACTGTAGTAAAATTGTGCAGTTCAGATCAAATGTAGTGGGGACCCCATGGACTGTGATGGAGTGTCTCACATTTCCTCACAACTTGTTGCCTCAGTGCTATATAAACTGTGGCATGTGGAGCTGACACTTGATCCTGACCAAAGGCTCCGACAGAGATTCCCCACACCTCCTGTGTCCCCTGCTCTTTCAAGTGCCCTGTCCCCTGCTCGTAACGGGATGACCTCACTGGGACGCCGGCCTGGACAGTGCACAGGGCACCAGGACCAGAGGATACATGCTCTGCACATTCATCGCTGCTCTGCTAATGAGGGTCTCTGGGGAGTGACAAAGTGCTGCTGGTGTGGGGGCCACTGGGGGCCGCCCTGAGAGGACTGGGTCATATACATGGCCTCTAATGACAGACAACTGACAAATAAATACAACTGTGGAGTGAGAGGCCTGTCAGAATGTTCAGGTTGAATTGCTTTGACTAAAACAACGTTGTATATTTATTAAGCATGCAAGTGAAGAATCCAGGGCAAGACCGCAGCTATAGGACTGAGCCAGGGCCAAACTATAAGGAAGATACCAGGCTATGAATAAACTCAGGTCCTAAACAGCATATTACTATACAATCAAACTAATCTAAGGCACAACAAAAGCAAAGACACTAAAATCACTAAAATCATCAAATCAGAAGAAATATGTCAACCAATCAAGATCCTCAAGTAACCCGTAACTTTAAAACTACTGGATCAATATTAAAGGTGGAGAAAAGTTACAAAGACAGGTCAAAACATTTAATCACAGTCTCATATGATGCATATAATCTTTGTGGTCAGCTATGTAGCTATTGCATCAATACTTCTGATTTATGTGGGAAGAATTTGATAAGTCCAATTTGTGGAAAAGGCCACTTTAAGCCGTTGCATGTAAATGTGCCATTAGTGCGAGTAATCAGTTACATTAACCAAAGCCAATACATCGGGCTGCTGTTATAAACAACTACAGTCTGACATTTCCACAGTGTAATGCAGTAATGAGGTCCACCGGCATCAATTATTCACCTTTATTGAGTAAAAGGGTCTTCTTCCTCCTTCTTTAATATGAATCTGATGAGCTGACAGGCACAGAAAGGTCGACAAGCCGTCATAAATGTATGATAACCCAAAGCTGCAGATCGATATCACATACTTGTGAGGACATCCGCTAATGCACTCGCTGCACTGGGAGCCCCCCATCGCACCAGGAGGAAGTAGTAACTGGAAACAGAACAACAATAAAAGGGGCCATCTTGGATATGTTCCAGATGTGCAGCAGACAGACTCTCTGCAAAAAGTATATAAAAAATATGAGGTGATTATATGGTGCAGTGTATTTTATAGTTCAGAGGTAATGCTCTATCCACTGAGCCACAGTGTTTTTCTCTGGATATTGGAAAATTATCCAAAAATTGTTCAGTTAAAGCTAGTATTCTTATATATTTGTGGCAGGATTGCAATTTTCTCGTGCTTTCTCAGTCAGGAGACACCACCAACTATTGAAACTTGATCTGAGAAGAAATCTAAGCCCAAGTCAATACCAGATGGATTATAACTTTTTGTCAAAAAGCAGCTACATCTTTGGCTGGTAAGTCCAGAATGATACTGTATCTCTGCATCTTTTATACAGCAGCACTTTGAGCCAGCTTCAAACACAGCTGTACATTGCTTCCTTTTTAATGAAGGTTTTCTCACCTCACATTAACAGTTCAGTGCTTGGCTCATTGATTCTGCAGAAATTTGCAATGTTTTTCTGTCCTCTGTCATGTTCTTTTCCTATCTTTTGTTCCTCATAAGCAGCCATAGTTGTTTTCATACAGACTGACCATGCATGTCTGTGATTGGCTAATCCACCTGTCAATCACACCCATCTGAACTCAGGGAGATTCAAAGGTGACCAGACTTGGATCTTGGTATTGGAAAAGTGTGTATTCTGGGTCCCAGGCAAGATACGTACATACTGCAATAAATAGGGGCTGTCTGAGGTGCAGCTTTAGATCTATGACTGAGAAGTGGTTCTTTACTTAACAAGTGAAGTGGCATCTAACTCTGCTCTTAAACCACTTTACCATGGGGCTGTATTCTCTCCTTTAGCTCAAACAACAGTGGTTGTGAACTCCTTAATCCCTCTTGTGGACTCTCTTCAAATGAGGATTAGAGACTGGGCACAAGAATAAGACAGAAACCAGAGACTGATCATTTTGTTTCAACAAGAAGTGAAATTAAAAACAGACACATATTTCTCCAAAGAAATCTAAACTTTTCCTGAATGTTGTTTATTTTGTTGACAAGGCTTCAATCGTGCTAATCCCAGTCAGTGAAGTCTTACTCAGTCTCACCCATGGGACTAGTGCCTGTCTCCAGCGAGTCCAGCCAAACATTCTGCATTATTTATGAGAGCTATGCTTGTTTTGATAACTCTTTTATGGACATTGTTGGTACCTCATCCCTGACCCAAAATAATGAGTAACAGTAAATCTTGTCAGCAGCCACTTGAGCAGACAGACCGGGCCCCGGTGACACTGGGTCCCGGTGGGTGTGTGATATTCTTTTGGACAGGTCGACGGATTGGCCTCAAGGCCCATTTCACACCGGATTAGTTTCCATTTCAGCCCCTCCTGCTCCGCTCCAGACATGAGCTCAGGTCAAGTTCTTTCTATCTTTTGTCAGAGGCTTTCGAACATGTGAAGGTGACGACTGACTAACATGCTCTCTGAAACAGGATTGTACTATTACCAAAAGCAGTGAAAGCAGATAACAGGTTAAAGAAACTCCTGATAAAATGTTAAAATGTTACTTAAAAAAAAAAGAAAGATAATATTTTGAGCTGGATCATAAATGCAAAAGAACAATAACCTTGCTCAGTAACTGTCTGGGGAGGGTTGGTTGCTGCAGCTGGTGGTGAGGAATCTGGTTGGGGTTGGAGCAATGTTTTCTTGGTGCCATTACCTCTGCAATGTGTATTATTCAATTCAATTCAATTCAA
>JACN01144026.1:0-12314 GCA_000787155.1 Scartelaos histophorus | reverse complement strand
TATTATTATTATTATTTTTAAATATTTATTGTGATGCATGAGCTAGTGTATCCAAATAATTTCCCCTTGTGGATCAGTTAAGTAAGTCTAAGTCTTCAGAATGATTTGTTGTGATACTTACCCTTTGTGAGAGCGAATCGAAGACGCCCCAGAAGATTTTCTTGGTGAGGAGGAGCTCATCTTCGGACGCTGTGCCGTAGCTGCCCCAGCCAGAGGGCAGACAGTAGTATTTCCAGTTCTGCTCATAGTGGTTTGTCAGCAGCTGGAAGGCGAGCGACAGTAACACAAATGAATAGATTCATCGCGCGTCTTTTAATAGCTCTGTTGTCGAACAAGTAGAAGATGATTGCAAACAAAACAACAATGGAGAGGACACAATGCAAAGACATATGCGCATAGAGATGAACAGACAGCCATTTTTATTACCGATTGCAGTTAGTAATGAAACTGAATCTCCTTAGGCTCATACCAGGCCATCCGAGGTATATATCAAATGTTCTGCTGTGTGTTTCTGCTGCAAAGCCAATTGAAAACCTGCCTCTATAACTGCAAGCAACACTGAGCAACAACAGCCATAGCCTCCACCTTTCCACGCCCCAGTCATAGTTTATTTCATGTGCAGTATTTCTTTCCCGTGGCCAGATGGATTGAACAGAGCAGTGGAGCCAACAGGCCTGTAATCCCACAATGCAATACTTCATCCTCGCTCTCTCTGCTCTCCATACCTACCTCTTCAGCAGCCATGATTAACTGCGCAGGTCAAGGAGCATATACATTTGTGCGTGTCCGTGTGTGTGTTTGCGAGGGTGGGAGCGCCAAAATGAAAAGTAAAAGTTATAGTAAACCGAAGAGACTTTCTATTTGACACTGCAGAGGAAATGCGTTGAAGAAATAAGCTGATGGCGTAATACACTGGGTTGAGTTTGTGATAGGAAGCAACAAAGAAAGCGCAGATGAAAGAGAGTGAAAGGCGTGCATGCCAAATGATAGAAAGTATAAATTCTGTCTTTGAGTCTGGTGGGAAAAAAGTGAGAAAGTGTTTACCCTCAGAGGCATCTTGCAATAATCAGAAAGCAAGGGCACATCAAAGACAAGCCTTCGGAGGAGCTGCTGCAGCATGGAGGGACGGAGATGTCTGCACACAGAGGGGACAGAGATAAGACAGGTGACTTCTCTTTACAATATAACAGCGTCCAAAGCCAAATTTCTTCTGCTTTTCTAGTGCAGTAAGGAGCAGATCATTATAACGGCACATAAACTGCATATATAAATGGACATAGCCTCAGCGTTCCAAATAGGAAGTGACCATGTGTATCTGTAACTGTCATTTTGGTCTTAAAATGTTTGTTTCCTATTTTGTCAGTTAATAAATATGGATCTCTACTCCAAATTCACTCCTATAACTGCTGGAATCACGAGTTTCATTTGACTAAAGCGAAATGGGTGACGTTACGCTCTCTTAGTCCACTTCTTTATCTAATACAACCATCTAATTTAAATCCAGTGTGTACATAGCTGAGTTTTGGGATGATCATATGACTTTTTAAGCCTCCACAGACTTCAGTAACAGTATCGCGAGTTTGTCAGTACACCCTTCAATATATACATGCTTCACTTCACCTGTCACTGGTTTCATTGTTTCTTTTTGATAGATGTGACAAGCTGGGAGCACTTACAAGAGCAGCAGTTTTGAAGAGGCTTTGACAAAATGTCCAGTGCACAAAATAGAAGATTCTGTCACTCTGATGTCTTATGACGTACAAAAAGTGCTAATAGTTAACGCCTCTAGATTTTGAGGATTTAGGAAACGGTAACAAAGGAGTGCAGGTTAGTACTTTGGTGGGAGCTGCTGAGAGTTCCAGGTGCCATAGCACGACACCACCGTCAAAAAACATTGTTGTGCCGTAAGGCAAGACACTTCACCCACATTGCCTAGTACGAAAGTGGTGTGTGCATGAGAGATGGTGGTAGCCGGAGGAGTTTATGGCACAGATTGGCAGCCTCTCTACTATCAGTCTGCTCCAGGGCAGCTGTGGCTACAATAGCTGCATAAATATGGAGTAAATGAAAACTACACTGTAAAGCACATTGATAGACACTATATAAAACAAATGATTATTTAAAAATGAAGAAACAACAGTGGGTGAAATGTACAAAACCTTGCATTTGACGTTTGCGTGCCCAGAAACCAACTCCATATCTCTGCCCAATTTGTACATATGTTAGTGAAAAATATGTACTTGTAGTCATATTTGTCTGTTATAGTTTTATACTAAATGCCTGAAAATAAGCATAAATGCAAGATATATGACTACTTAAACTGCTGAGAGAGCCATTCTCACTTGCAGATGGACAGCAGACACTCCTCGATGGCGTCTCTCTGTGCTTTGGTGAGGGAGCGTCCTTTAGACAGTCTGTAGATTGTGTGCAGAGTGGAGTCGATGAGGGTGGCGTAGTGCTCGGTGCCAGCGAACAGTGGGGCGCAGCGGGTGAGGAGCGGTAACATGGCAGATCCGATGTAGCGATTCATGGCCAGGGCGGTCTCAGTGGTGCACAGTCCCTCCTGCGGGAAAGGGCAAAGCATCACAAAATGAGGTCACATAAACAGTGCTAGAAGTTAACAAAGTACAAACGTAAAAGTACAGTGCATACATAGAATTTAATGTGTACTATACATTTAAGTACATTTTAGAGGAGACACATTTAACTTTTACTCCAGTACAGCTTAGATCTAGACTTTTTATGGCCTGAGACCTGCTGAAATGGCTGAGGCTTATTTTTAGCATGTTTAATTTGAGTTAACTTTTCAGCTTTGAGCAAGCCAAATACACAATTACACAAAAACAGTTAAAACATTTTGAAATCAAATGAATCAATAAAAAAATAGCTAAATGCTATATCAAAATCACTACATTTGATATGTTAACTGTTCAAAACAAAAATCTCTGCAATATATTTGTACTTTTTACTCTTGAAGTACATTTTAACAAGATACTTTAATAGTTTTATTACTACATAACGCACAGACTCTTACAGTACATACAGTATTGCACTAGCATGGTCAGTCTCTATCCTAATTTTCCCTTTTGCATTTCTTCAGTGCTCTACTGGCTGTTATTGGCATCTAAAGGCAGTCTAAATATTGATTCACGTTGGCTGTTGAGGAAAATCTTTTGATACATTGCTTCTTACAGAATTAGTGGTTTGTTTGTTTCCTCGAGGCAAATGAATCAAAATGACAACTGCAATTTATTTAATTCTTTCTTAAGTTAAAAATAATTCTTTTTATACAACACTTTGTGGCAGTGAGTCAGAATGTACAATCATCCTGTTTTTTTGGGTGGTCAGTGATTTTTATCCCATTGTGTCCTGCAGTTGACGTAGGTCCTTTAAATACTGGTTTGTAGTGTCCAGCAAAGAACTTGAGTGTTTAGTACAGCACATTAAAATTAACTCTAACCTATACTCTTGATGCTTAAAGGTCCAATATCGTGGAAAACTTGCCATGTTAGAATGTTGTTACCTCCTCAGAAACATACCTATACTGTTCCATTTACACATGTCTGAGTAATCCTTTATTATTAGTCTGTTTCCAAAGCTTAAAATGCTCTGTTCCACTTAAAAACTATCTTTTATCTTTAATTTAATAGAGATTGGCAATTCCAGATCTGAAATAATCCAAATTATTATAAGGAAGGCGTATGGAGTCAGTCTAGCACTTCCTGTATTACCTCATGAAATCACAAGGTTTTCTGTTTGAGAAAAGAGCTGCCTAAATATGCAGGGTTTGTGTTGTGTTCAATTCATGTGAAACAAAACACAGGTATGTTTACGATGTGGGCACAAAATTATAACATAAATCAGAAATAATATGGCCCCCTCAGTGTACATACAGTATGCATACATTACTACAGCTGTCATGTTATACCGTGTCCATGGAGGTAGCAGCCCTTAAGTCAGATAGAAACCCCACTTCAAGCAGGTGAAGGAGAAAGCTCTGGTCCTCTATGCCGTACACTCTGTCCAAAAACAGCACCATGGGGGCCTTGTGGTCTGGACAGAAGCACGCCGACATGTCTGGCTCCGTGACCGATCCATCTGTACAAGGAAAAAGGTTTTGTTTACCTAAAATAAAGCAATCTACTCTGGTGGGAGGCAGTAACAACATGGAGTGAATACAGCGGGGCCAGCCTATAGGACATAATAGCATGTCCTTTCACGTTAGGGGGACGATGTGTATTCATTAGGCTGCATGTGGTAGGTTTTTCGAAATCCATTGGCCAGAGTCCTCCCCTCAGGCTGGAGTCTGATCAGATTGAAGACGCCCGCTCCTCTATGCTCCATGCTTATGCAGATCAATCAATGAGAGCACGACATAGGCAATATAAGTGATCAGGCTTACTCAGAGCTACAGAAGAATTGTGCTGATTAAACAGGCAGGAGGAGTGAGACCCAATCAATAGAGCCCTTAACCTGGCACTGGTTATCAGGACTGTACATGCATGTTACCGACATTACACTGAAAATGCTACTGAATACTGAATATCTGCATTAAAATACTGTATATAAATGTATATATTACTGTATTTTTGTGCATGGTCAAATCAGGGAACTGTATTATGAAAACTGATTTATTTCATGTTGAGTAGCATTATTTTTTGGTGTAAAAAGAGCCTTGTTTGTTATGTTTGCAAAGCATTCATTTATCAGTGATTAGAGGAAGAAAAATTGCACACACATGCACCATAAGATTGATGTTTTCTATTTTTCTCAGTAATACTGTGCAGTTTGAAGTTTAATTGCATAATCACACTGCATTTTTTTTAGGAAAGTACCTGTATTCTGAAAACTGAAAACAACTGAATTCTATACCAGAATTATAAACTGTATAAAGGGAGTGTGGAGTCACCCATAGCATTCGGCTCCAGGCCAATGATGCTAACAGTTATGGGGTGAAATTGAAGCCGAGTTTCATATTAGGAATAGGAATTTATTTAAAATAGCAAAATAAATAAGAAACCTGTAGATGCATGTTGATATTTTAAGACCAAAATGAAAAGGCTCAAAACATCAGTTAAAGGACAGTTTTTTTCAATGTAAAGTCAGTTTGAAGTCAGAGACGATGGAGCCAGAAGCGCCCCCATAAACATTTTCTATCTAGCAGATGAGCTATATCCAGTTATATTTACAGTCTATGACCAGAACACAGAAACTCAATATCAGGATTGTTCATATATAATTTTGATACATGTACGTAGTTACTTCCTGACACTGGTTAGCAAGACATCCATCTGCACTCAATTGCGGAAGTGTGCATACATTTTATTTAGTTGGATTAAAATATTGATTGCATCCTCCATCACCGTATGCATCTTGTGAATTTTGGCTGAGAAACAGTGGCTGCCCTTTTCCACTATAGCTCAACTTGGCTCCTACAAATCTTACGTTCCCGAAGATGACAAATAGCTTCAGAAAAATGACATTCTGCAGAGTGGCAAACATCCAGCTGACTCTGAAAGCTCTGCCAACTCGCTTTCACAACTCTACGGATACTATCGAGGATACGAACCGCACACCTTTGTTTGTGATGGGCATTTTGAGCGAGATGCTGATGATTCCAACCAGGTCCTCTGTAGGCACGAGAGACCGCAGGATGGCGCGTATACGTAGGGCTTCACCTTTCCCTTTGTTGATGAGCTGAAAATAGAGTGAACTGAGTGAATTTCTGCTGTTAAAGGTGCTGTACCTCATTTTTTCCCATGTTTCTGAGTAAAATATTGACTCTTGACTCTTAAGGTCAAAATAAATCCACTGTGTGCTGTCTGCAACAACTTAGAAATGTTTTATTGTGTTTTATACATTATACACATTTGCATACTAGTTGCTCCTTGCTTTCAATTCAATTAAATTCTATTTATTTTTGTATAGCCCAAAATCATAACAACAGTTATCTCGGCGGGCTTCACAAAATTGTTAAATTAGCAAACAAAGATGTCAGAGAATGAGCAGAATAAGAAAAAATAAAAAAAAATCATACAGCTTTACAGTCATAGTAAAACTGCACTGGTCTCATCTCAGAATTGTGAAAAGTGATTAAAACTTGTGGTGACTAATTAGAATTTTTGGAATGTTTAAAGGTGCATTGTGTAACTTTTCTAGTAGAAGAGCCAGCAAATGCTTTTCTCCATGTTGTTATTGCTTTTTTGCAGTGTAGTATTAAGTCTTTAGATCTTCATGGAGACCAAACCAGAAACCACAGCTTGGTTTCTAGGTATTTTTGAGCTATACAACCACCTGTAGTTTAATATATGTACGGTAGGCCTGTCTGATGTCCTGCTGTCATAATGTCCAGGCATAACCATAGAAACAAGCAGGTGACGGACCCCCAACCAAAAAGTTACTTAGAGCACATTTAAGGTAAGTGAGGAAAAACTTTGGATCACCGTAATCTAGTTCTCGTTCCCATGTTTTTAAGAATATACAAATCAGGTACAGCACCTTTAATGATTGTCAAAAAATAATATAAATTGTACAGCCTTACATGCATCTCTGGAGCACAGCGCCCCAACAGGTCGATCAGAGCAGAGTAGAATGACATGATGGCATTGCCCATGTGCACCACCTCTTCTTCATCATCTCCGTCTGCAGACCTACAAATGTCCAGCAAAAAGTGGAATATAATTTACGGTATAAATGATGTTCAAAGGAGGCAGGGACTCTGGCATTGATTTGATAAGTCAGGTTTGATTTCGATATCTCACGCATCAGAGCTGACTCCGTGGACCGAGCCCGGGAGGTCCAGCGCGGGGGTCTCGGAGATCTTAATGGCTTCTTTCATGGCCGCCAACAGACCGTTACCCCCCTCTCCTCTCAACGCCGGACCAAAACACTCCGGACGGCGGATTAGCAGTTTGACCACCACGCTGGAGTTCTCCTCTACGCTTTCACCTGAATTAAAGAGAGGACAGTGGAAATTTGAAAAGTCAATATAGAAAGTATAAATTATTCATGTCAGGTATGTAGCCTGGGGGTTACAATGCAGCTCTGTTGAACATTAGCTTGGAAAGTAAAAAGTTAAATATTTTTAGAAGTCACATTAGAGAGGTAAGGTTAGGGCAGGACGCGTTCAATTTCCATTCTCAAAAGGGATATAAATTCCCATCTGGACCACTTATTTATACTATATATATATCCTTGTAATCTTCTAAGTACATAGTGCAATACGTCAGAACAGAAAGGACAATACCATTAACGAAAACAGCAAATCTCAGAAAAGACAGGTATCGCTCTCCTTCAATAGGATTCCAGCCGATGTCAGGGTAGCCTTTAGAAAGAAGCATGGGGCAACTCTGAAGACCACAGCCTGCCAAGTAGGTAACCACCTGAAATAGACCGGGGATGCCAAATAAATAACCATATCGTACATTTTATCTATGGATCAAAATGACAAAATTCTCACTTTGTCCAGATCAGGTTCCTCCAGAGCTAGAGCCAGCCCGTTGTTGTCCATCACCGAAGACGCGGCCACATCCAGAGGAGTGGATCCTCTCATCGCGGGTGAGGCTGGCCACATAAATGATAAATAAGTTGCAGGAATTTTTTATTATCGGAACATTTCATATTTTAGTTTTGCAGAGACAGCAGGGGGTAGTCTTGTCTTGCATTTTCCTATCGTACACTGACTGCTAATCTGCTAACAGCTGGATAAAATATAGATCTACATGTTGTTTTTTTTGTTTTTGGACATGTGAATACAAGAAGTGTGTCCCATCCGTTTAAAGTGTGAAGTATGTGCACCCACGTCCTCTCTGGGCCCACCGGGGTCTTACTGACGCCACTATTGCCCGGCTTAACTTGCATATTACAGCATGCCCAAATCTTTCTGTTTCAATAAATGTCTTAATTAATACCAAAATGACCCTTTAGTTGCACATATTACACTATGAATTACATATACATATTTCATTAATGGGCCTATGATACACAAAATGGACTATTGTGCCGTGTTAAAATGTTGTCACCTCATCAAAAATCAAAAAATACCTGGAGTTGTGTTTTGTTTCACTCGTGTTTGAGTCTTTTTCTCAGTCTGTCTACATCCCCATGGCTCAAAATGCTCTGTGACATCATGTATTGGTCATTTTCACATTAACAGTTAACAGTTTTACCTTTAACCTTATCTTAGTTCAGTAGAAATTGGTAATTCCAGAGCTGAAATAATTCAAATGATTCTAGAGAAGGTGTATGGAGAGTGGAGTGTTTTCTGTTTGCAGTGTTTATATGTTAAGCATGTATGATGAAGCAAAACACAACTCCAGACATAATTTTGATGAGAAAATAATAGATCAGAAAATAGTGTAATAAATAAACCAAAAGCCTACTTATCTGGAGAGAAATTGAATAAATCTGGGGTGTTTTTTAATTGACAATTTAGACCATTAATTACATAAGCTAGGATTTTATATTTGTCAGAAAAAAGCGGCATTTACCTAAACCAACACTGCTATTTTCCAACAGATAGCTCAGGTGATCAAACATGGCTTTCTGGTTTTGTCGGCTGATGCGACAGAAGTAGCAGAGAAAGCGACAGCAGCTTGCGACCATCTTGGGGAAGGCGATTTCCTGTGGGGTGAAAAAAAAAAGAGATGAATTAAACATCACAAACTGTCACAAACACAAACTGGGGACAAACAGATAAAATCTGGTATTTTTGGGAGAGCTGTAAAACATGCATTAAATCAGCATAATGAACACACCAGGCCGCCATTTTCCCCACACACTGTTAGCAACGTTGCTTAAAGGTGCATTGTGTAACTTTTCCGGTGGTGCTTTGTCTGGAATGTTTCACAGTATGGCATTAAACCTTTCATGGAGACCAAACCAGACCAAGTTACAGGTCATACCTGTGGAGAGGTGACTCTGGCCACAGTCTGTTTTGCTATTTTTTGAGCCACTGCAATTGAATAAATGGAAGATAGAGCTGTTTAATGACATACTGTGGAACATTCCAGGCAGAGCAATTACATCTCCATAGAAACAAGCAGGAAAAAAACTGCTAGAAGGTGGTGCAGTGGTGAATGCTCAAGCTCACAGGCTCAAAGCTGAATCTTCTGTCATCAAAAGAGCATAAATGAAGTACAGCAGGATGTTTTTAGTGAAAGACTAGGGGTGTGCAAAAATATTAAAATATTGTGATACTAAATTTGGTGATACAGTATCATTATTGTAGTCTGCTGTATTGATATATTGACAAGAGTTAGTTTTAAAAAAAAATATTTTTAGCGATAAATTCCATTGCTTATTTATTGCACTATAAAAATGACACACAGTATTCACCGTTTGATGATTAAAATACATGCATTTTGTATTAACTTTGCACAGTTAGTGGTTTAACAAAGAAATACTGTTGTTAAACTATATTTAGTTCTTAAAAAAGCAACTATACATGAAGTGCAATATATTAATCATTGCATGTATTATCATATTGTGATAATATCGTATCGTCAGCCTTGCATTGTGTATTGTATCAAATCATGAGGGACTCTGTGATTCCCAGCCCTATTACAAACTATATACACAGATCAGCCCAGTTACTACAAAAGCAAAGCAAATATAATGCTAAACATCTAAACAGTAGAATATTGAGGATCCACTTTGTGTAACACTCCATCCACTGACACATCTGACACGTCTAAATTGCCACATCACAGAAATGAAAGACTTGCATTACAAGATAAACTGACCATGTCCATAAAAGTTGGCACGTAATGGCAGAGGTACTGATATTATCATAGAAAAAAGACTAAAATTGCTGAAAACGCATCCAGACTAGACACTAAGACATAGACTTGATACTCAATACTGATTCCAATACCACAATGACAATAAAACGCTCTTTATTTAGACAACAGAATGTGATTTTCAACATTAACTTTTACTCTTATATTACTGTTTATCTAATATTAAGTAAACATGAAAATATCTAAGTAAAACATTTAAGTACTCATTTAAAAATCTACTTTAAGAGTAAAAAGTAAAAGAATTTGTGTTGCAGTGACAGTTGCAATACAAATCAATTTCAAGTTTTTTTATGAATTTTGTGCATTTTTTGTTTGATTGCTCAAAGTTGAAGCTTTAACTTAAGTCAGGATATTAGAAGATCAAAAATGAGTAAATATTTTTCTGACCTGGGATTTGTCTCCTCCCAGCACATTGACCATGACCTCCATGACAGTCTCGTGCATGCCCAGGATTCTCATGAGGTTTGGATGCTGGTAGAACACCTTGTTATTCATAATGTCACTGAAATTAGGAAGAAAGAAAACAACATTACCAGTGCATTGTGTTAATCTCAGACTCAGTGAAGTATAAAGCTAGAGACAGCGGAGGAATTTCAAACTCAGCACAAAACAAATTAATATTTCACTGGAAGACACTTCTCAGTGATAATACCAGTGTCATTTTAACATAACATTAAAACAACACCACAAACTGAAGTATTCTACGCATAAAACAACTTGGTAGATTTTACTTTAATTAATTAAGAATTTGAATAGGTTGTTAATTTTATATTTTATGATTTATTCCAAGTGAATGTTAGCCTATTATCATGACAGGTCTAATTACAACACAAATCTGTTGAAATCTATAGGATGTCATGATCTCCTCTAAAACCCAGCAGTCATAATTTACCTGAGTCCATTGATCATGAGCTTCTCCTCCTCCTTGCCCATGCGCACAGACAGCAGAGACCTGATCTGTCCCAGGGAGGCCAGCAGGTGGATGGTGTCCTGCACAGAGGCTGCACTGATGGTGTAGGTTTTCCTCATTGCTCTGCGCAGCTCCCCGATGCTGTCGTACTGTCTCCTCAGCAGACTGAACATCATCCTCACCAGCTTTGGGTCCTGGATGTGGCACTCCTGGGTCCAGCTCACCATGGTCTGGGAGATCAGCTCCTTTAGGTTGGCTAGGAGAAAAACAGAATGTATTTGTATATTGTCAAGTCAGTCTACAAAGTCATACAGTTACAAGGTCATAAAGTTACAAGGTCATAAAGTGAGGGATGCATGATATTGATGTTGAAATTGAAATTTTTGATGAATCAGATATCAGTTCCAAGATTTCATTTCAGTCTATAAATCGGTGTAATAAGATGATTTATTGGCCATGTCAACCCAAAACACTCTGAATAAAATTGAATTTTTTTTTTTCAAAGCTGTTCTGCAGATACTTTAAATGCTAAATAGCAGTGGAACATTTAGTTACATATTTGGGGTAATATTTGGGGTAGAACATATTTGGGGTAATATTTAACTGTACGCCATTTGTGTTTAGAAAGAAAGAAAATAAATTATATTTTCAGTCCCTGATCTCCTGAAATCAGGTATCAGCAGATACTTAAAGCCAGTGATCAACATCAGTATCAGAACAGAAAAAGCTTGATCAGTTTGTGAATTAGACAAACAGACAAAGGTTTTACTCAAGGACTCAGGAAATGGAAAAGTGAATATCCCTGTTGAAATAGTCAGTGATTCACTCAGCTCCAGTTCAGGCTAAAGAGGCACAGCATCACTGACCTTTATTAGAAGTAATCAACCAAGTTTCAACAAAAGCACATGTATTAGTTTGTACAGTGCCAGTGACTGACACTCAATAGAAGTGTAGAACAGAGAATCCCTCTTGCGTAAAGAATAAACCAGGGCCGTGGTATTAATAGAGCCACATGTTGCACGGTTGTACGGGCTCATATGTGGGTTTCCCTGAGGCGCTGTTAAAAGTAGATCAATCACTGACTGTACGTATTCTGGTGTGAGCACATATATTAAAGGCAATTAGGAATAATAAAAATAGAAGCCTAAAGCACAATTGATTTTCTTAAAGGAAACCTAATTAGTTGATTGTGTTTTTAAAGCCCATGTCAGTTTGTTTAATTGAGCAGCAGAGGTTTTCCAAAGAGTAAGTGACACCAGACTGTCAATCAAAGCATGGAGAATAGAAGAGAGAGAGCTGGAAGAGAGAGAAACAGACAAATAACAAGGCGTGAGCAAAAATACTGATTTAACAATATATTGTGATACTAAATTTGGTGACACAGTATCAGTACCGAGGGCTGCTGTATTGAATTTTTTATATCTTTTAACATATTTTTTGTGATCGCCCTACAACAGTTCATCAAAAGATCAGATCATCAAAACAGATCATCCAAAAGATTCATTTCATATGAACTTTGCAGTAGCTGTAGTGGTTTAACAAAAAAATATTGTTGCTGAGTATCATGTACAATACATCAATTATCCAATCCAATCCACTTTATT
>KN502302.1:4730-18797 GCA_000787155.1 Scartelaos histophorus | reverse complement strand
AACATTATAACATAGATGAGAAAATTGCATGATATGGGACCCTATAAGCTGCCTCAGTCATGTGTGGCTGTGTGTCATTCCCAGTATACTGAGTTAAAATGAAAATAGAAAACAAGACATTCAACATAAACATGAAAAGTTATTTAGTGAGTTTTACCATAATTTTTCTTCAATTTGCAGGCCTTGTCATTCATTGTAAAATCACTGTATTGTTATTGTGGCTACAACAACAAGGCAAATGGGTCATATTGGACAACTTTGAACAAAATCAAACCTAAACTTGTCCCTTCACTTACTGAAATCCACACAGTATTGAGCATAAGTGAACTATAGCAGAGGCTCCTTGAACTGTGATGATGAACACATTTGCACAGAAAATGAAATAAAACACATGGGCCCATGAAACTAAAAGCCTGTCGCTAACAGCCATAGCACAGCTGTAATAAAGGCGGGACTCCCACCTCCCACCAGAGAGAGACGTTGCATGAGCTTCTTTGGGGATGACTATTAATATCATACCAGATCCACAAACAGTTCACTTATGTGTCAGTGGGGTAGTAGAAAGCCAAGTGTGCTTAGTAAAAAAGCCAATTATTCTCTTAAAAATTAAAAACACTCACTGGTGGAAAAAGTGGATTAACAGGCCTGCAAGGGTAAAATCTAGCTGTGTACAAATTCAACAATTTGATGAGGTCAGAATTTCAGATGGAGAGAGAAAGGGCCCGTATAACTCTATGGGTTAGTTTCTGTTTATGAAATAAGAAATAACTGAAAATATTTTATGTTGAACCTAATTATTATTAGATGGTGAATGGGTCCACCAACTCGCCAGGTTAAACTTATGGTGCAAAGTCCTGGAATTGAAGAACTGCACCTTTATGTTTGAGAAATGGCACCACTTTTTGAGAGTGAAAGAAAAACCTACCTTAATTCATTTGGGTTAACAGGAGAAATTGAGTATTGTGCCATGCAATTACAAGGATAAAACATCTGCATTTTAACATTTAAAAGACAATTTCTAACAAAGAATTTTGACCTGCCATCCACCTCATGCACAGAACTACAATTACTACAATTAACACAATTAAGGAGGTATAGACTGAAGCAATGCGGATTTGTCAATGCCATTTAAAACACAAATGAGCTTATTATGATATTGAGACAGACTGGTTCTGTTTACCAAAAGCTCAAACAGAACCAGAGCTTATATCATATCCTGGGTTGGTGATTCTTACTATGATTCAGCAGTGGTCGTCTATATTGATTCTGTGCTTGGAAAATGCCATGTTCTCAGGATGAAGTATTTCCTAAACAGAGTGCTGAAATGAGCTAAAGGTAATCCCCGACTAAACACTCAGGTGTTGTGCTGTCATGTGTTCAAAGATAAATCTACAGATGATTTAGCTGAAGATATTATAAACTTAATGTATACAGTACTTTCAGAGGGAAGTTACTCGATATTTGGCTCATCCGTCAATGACACTGGGACAATCTGTTAGGAGCAGTTCTCCAGATCTTGCTCTAAACTTGGTCAGGCCTGGAGGATTTTGCGTATATTGTGCTCTTCTGAGTGACTAAGAAAGGCACAGTGGCTAGCACTCACGCATCAGAGAAAGAAGGTTCCCTGTGTCTGGGGGGGGTCAGGACTAAGGACTGTACATTTGCCCCAGCAGCAACACTTCAAACTCCTCACACACTTTGACAATACTATAGATGTGCTGACAGGTGGATTAAAAGCACTGTTTGTTTGTGTCACAACAAACATGATGGCTTAAGTAAAAAAACACTAAACTCTTATGTATCGGAGGTAAAATAAGTTATATATCTTATTCTGAATAATACAAGTATATTCAAGAGGAGGTGTCTTAAACATTTGAGAGACACGTTCTAAATTGGCAGCTGTCATTGGACTTTAGCAAAGACATTGTTTGATTGCTGTACCTCTTGCAGCATTCATTTTTAATATTATTATTTCCATTGACTTTGACTTTATCAGGCAGGACTTTAAGAGCATAATTTTATTTAAAAAAATGTTGACCTGGGAACATGCTATTATACTTAAATGTCCACAGCGGAACATTTCATTGTGTGTACAACTCTTACAAAGTCTGGCTTTATAATTGCATACCATATATTTTGCTGCAGGGTCAAATGTGGTCCATAATACTTATGTTTAAGTATGAATGAAATGAAATGTCAAAAAGTACTTCAAGTACTAAATGACCCTTTTATTGTTACTACCTGGTGTCTACAACCTGGATAATAGCATCCATGTAGTGACTTCATAGCAAAAAGCGTGCTAACTGGTCTCAACATACATTTTGTTAGGTATTTCAACGTCAAGCTTAAAGTTTCTTCCTGAAGCTGGTAAAGACCATTCTCGAAGTGGTAGATTCGAGCACAATGCAGCGTTCTTATTTTGTCAGAAATGTTAAAGACAGTGTAATTTGCAGGGGCAGTGGCCGGCCTGAGGCTCCCTGTGGTTGGGCTCCGGCTGTTCTCCACAATAGAGTCGTGATTACACCTACGCGAGTGGCGGCGTTCGCTGGTTGCTTCTAGCTGACGGCTCGGCGGGTTTGTGATTGTACAGGCCCCTATCGCACTTTCTACTTCCTGCCTCTTGCTGCGCTGTCCCTCCATCTCCACCTCCCACATCAGGCCTGTCACTGGGCACACTGAACCCCAAATTATTCTGACCCATGAGCAGACAAGCCAAATAATTAACTTGGAAGAAAGAAAGGAAAGAAATATGAAGGGTGTTAACCAAAAGGTCTTCAAGTGAGGACCTATAGGCTTACAGCATAATGAAGAAAAGAACTCCATGATCCAGAGTTTCCAGAGTTAAATACAGTTGTTACACTTGACACCTGCTAGTTAGACTTTTGAGTGCATACTTTTTAACAATGCAACAATATTCATTTTTATTTCTCCTCTAATACGTACCTAAATTTGTACTAAATCAGATATTTAATAGACATAAAATGTGTAAGCCAAATCTGGGCATAAACCAGGTCTAAACCAAGTAAAAATAGCTAAAGCAGGACTAAAGTATAAATAAATTGCATGGCATCTCAGTTTGAGAAACTATACTCAAGGCTTAACATACAAATACTTTTGCCACTATGGTTTTAAAGATAAGAGAACATTTGTTTGTTTCACAATAGGAAAATACCACTGTTGCACTGCAGAAAGATACAATAAAAGCTGTGCAGTTGAAAATTGAGATACAGACTTAAATCTAATCATTTATCTTGAGATATACAGTTATTTGTGTGTAAAGATACAAAAAGGTATAAAAATGTAGCACTGTGCAAGTAGAGAAAAACTATAAAGCTACCAAATCATGTATAATAAGTAGCTGTGACTACATTTACAATACCGCATATGAACAGTAGCAAATAGCATGTTAAGTGTAGCAGGTAAAGTTACTACAATCACTGGTGGTGATTCACATACAGTAGTATTACATGTGATTAATGTCTCAGATTTTTATAGAAGCACTTTTGCTTTTCAGTCACACGTAATGGTAGGCTTATAAGGCACAATAGCTCATAACATACAGTGGAAGTTCTGAAAGTGACTTGCCCAAGGATGCAACAATGGTTTGCAATGCCAGTAATTGGGACTGAACCACCAGCCTTCCAAGGAGATTTATAATCCTCTTGCACATGTACAAAATAATCTAGTATTGACTTTTTTGGCTGTATCTCTCTTACCAGTTAAATAATGAATACCTATGACATATATATTATTCAATCTTACGGTATAAGCAGTGGAGACATGGGAACATGGTAATGGTTTGGTGGTGGGCAGTGAGTGCAGAGATGCTGAGGCAGGTGAATCGTGAACAAAGTTAAATTAATCATTGAGCTGACACATAAAACCATATTTCACTGTAGAAATGAGCTTATCAATAATTCACAGATATTGAAACAAGGTGTCCTTCATCTGGTATACGCTTCAACTAAATGAGCTAAAACAGTACACTCTGTTAGAACATGGCTTATGTAAATACGAACCCCCAAACAGAGATAAACAGCGAAATATGGGGGTTGAAGAAAAGCTTGTTTGTGTACAAAATGTGGATTATGAGACAAAACAATATCTTTTACAACCTGAACTTTATAGAAACTCCATGTTGCAATCATGTTTCTGGTACAATGAGTCCCAAGGCTCCTGGATCAGACCACTATAACTCAACATAAAGTCATATATCACTGCAATAGGCTTCAAAAACCAATGAGAGAGTCGTCATAAAACAGGCTGCTGCATCAACATTCCTCTCCAGTACAAAACAGAGATAATATTGGGCACTCTGAAAAAAATATAGCAGGATTCAGCAAGTAATACTCAATATCCATGTAATACTGAAAGTAGTTTAAAGGTGCACAATGTAACCTTTCTGGCGAGTGAAGTGCACCACCTGCTTGTCTCTATGGAGATGTTATTACATTACCTTGCTTTGACTTATCTTGCATTTATTTCATTGTACAGTTACCACTATATGTATGTAATGTAATGTAATTTGCACTCTATAAATCACAATATTCATCTAAAATGATTTAATAAAAGAATTAAGTCTTCTGATTTTCACGTTAGAAAACTGTAATTCTCAATGGAAGCTGATGTCGCTAGAAATGCCAATGCCAAAGAGTCAACAACTCCAACAGATAGCTGTAAATCAGCTTTCATTTGTACCAGTATGACTACACAGCAATGTCTAATCCTGCATGTATCACAGAGGAAGAGAATAAAATTGGTAAATGAAGAAGAGAGCATTGGAAGTATGTCGGTGTTAGTGAAAACTGGGGTTGTGTCTTGAAAACAAATGATTAAACATTGCTCAAACATGCGTGAAGCACTCCAAATACAACTTGAGTGGGTAAATAAGAACTGGAAACAACTATAACATGGTTAAAAGCTCTGAAAAGTTGATTTTGCATAATAGATCTGCTTTTAACTTAATGATTGGCCTACTACAGCAACCTCCATCACATTTGCGAATACATGGTCACGAGTGCCTAGCTTGGGGAGTGGTCCATTTTGCATGTTTTTTAGGATAGTGTACCAGTGTCACCAGAATTACAATTAATTTTAACTTCTTTATCCACCAATACTTTTTATTACACTAGTTGCACAGTATACTTTTGAGAGCACCAACATTTGATCAACATGTACTTGGCAGGAGCATAAGAAATTCATTTGTGTTTAAGTGGAGCACATGTCGCACACAGACTTTTAACCGCTATTTTATATTCATACTAGTACATGTATTGTATTTGGTGGTCCGGGGTTCATTATTACAAACATGAAACACACTGGGAGTATGCTTTATCTGTATTGATTATATTATTCAAGAGGTTATTAAATTTATTATTGACTGGAAAGCCCATTTTACAGCAATTTAGCACACAGGTCAACTGTGGTCAAATGCACCAGTCTGCATCTGCCTGTAGCACCCGTGAAAATAGAAAGCACTTTTTGGCTTTTTGATTGCTATATTGAGTTTTTGTTATGACATCCCAGTTTCCCTGACAGCCCCTGTAAAAAAACATACACACAAAAGTCACACAAAGATGGGAGGAACATTTTCTTCTCTGTTACAGAGGGTTGTGTCTATCATTTTTCTACTGTCCAAGTCCACCTACTACAATGGTTCTTAGGCAAAGATATAGTAAACATGTAACTGTGCATGCCAATGTTAGTCAAAACAAATAAATGCATGTTATTTCTGGTCAGTCTAAGTTTCTAATTTTTAAAGGCATATGGTGACAGTTTTCTGGTGGAGGGTCCATCTGCTTGTCTCCATGGAGATTTTATTGCTTTTATTTATTTAATCAGGATCCCCTTTAGTTGTACCTGAAAGTCAGACAGTATTCTTGCATTGCCTAGAATGTCCCACCGTATTGGTATAAAAACGTAATTATCTCTTTGGAGAAAAGCAGAGGGTGCTATCAGGTCAAGTACATCCTGTAGTCTAACTTATAATATGTGAAATTAATTGTTGGGACATGCAACATTTCGACACTAGGGCTTCATCAGGCCTATCTGAATGATGAAGGTCCGGGTCTGAGAAGTGGAAATTATCGATCTTTTAAGAACTCAACGTAGGGCAGGCAGCAAATCCTAGCAACTTTACATAACAAAGGTTTAAGAGTGTTTGATTTATAATTAGGATCAACAAAGCGATAAACCAGCAGTCCTATCTGCTTTCATTCAGTTGTGTTGTATCCAGTTAAAGACCTGTTAAAGACTTATATTGACCAATCTAGTGATCAGTACCAGACACTACTTTTTAAGGTGGATTGTGGGGAATTTTGCATGCACTATTTTCTCACCAACTGGACATTCGGACACCATTACCAATGGCGTGACCCCTAAATTGTGCCCATAGTAGGAAATAGTGTGGACATTTGGACACAAAGTACAGCTAAACTTTGCTTAAAATCTTAGGATGTAGCCCTCAATCATATCCAATCCAACCATCTGTTACACAAAATAAATTGATAAAAAATATGATAATACAATATTAGAATTGTAATGTATTATAATACAATCTAAGCACATGTAGATTGTTATTTTCTTGGGAAGAAGTTTTTCTTTCCTCTAATAGAGTGTACTTTTTATAACTATTCCTTTGGTAAGTATAGAGTTTAATTGTATTGGTAAGAACTACATTGTGTCCATTGTGAAACCCCTACGCCCTGACACTGCCACTTCAAACTGAACCTATTCTTCTTCTCAAAATACATTTGACCTGACATGCCCAGTGACTTTCTGTCCAATGCGCTCCATTAGTGCGACATACAACACACTACATAGATCCTCATTGTACAGTAGAGAGGGCAGCGCTGAAAGTGTCTAACATTATAACCTCTTTTCATTCGATCTGCACTTCGGCTCTGCTCTCCAGAAAAGAATGAGCGATGGGCGATTTTGTGGAGAGGCACTCAGCCGAACAATATGATTCTCCTATGGCAAAAGTGGTAGACAGGGAGACAAGCCACAACAGTGAGGAGAGGACAGCCCAAGAATGTCCCAAAGTGTTCCTGTCTATTGGAGCACCTACTCTGCCCAATGTAAACTTTTAAAAGGGTGCTTGGACCGTCAAATAGTCTCTGTAGCTGTGATTTGGATAATTCGAGGACACTTGTTTTATCGATGCTGACAGTTATACGGTTTGACCACACAGAATGAATTTGTAACTGGATTGTTTTTGTTTGAAGTAGATTTCAATTTACAAATCTTCTCAATGCTGCATTCAGAGCTTGTCCTGCTTTGAACCCTGGATTAGTCCCAATAGACTTGGTTTGTTCATGTTCATGTCCTGATATAGTTCCCGTCTAGATCTGATTGGTGACTTGGCCTGCTGATGTCATCTGCATGTCTCCATGAGATAGATGATTTTCAGCCCATACTGTGGAAAATTCCAGTTAAAGCTATAACATCTTCATGAAGAAAAGACGGTGGCAGAACCTCCACCAGAAAAGTTAGTGCATCTTCAATGTAATCCCTTATTCATCCAAGTTTCAAAAGTCATCTGGGCAATGTTATTGAAATAAAGATGCTCTGGCTGCTTGTATGGATGATTGTAGCTGAAACATTATCATTTTCCTAGAGAACTAGCTTTGAAACCTTTTCTGCAAATGTGCGCTTATTCAAGTTTGAGTTTGAGTAAGGAATTTTAAGGTAATCAAATTAATTTAAAATTCATACTTTAATCATAAACATACTGTACCCCATACCTACATATAATTGAGGAGTAAGTTAGAATGGTTATTGAACAAAGATTCATATCTAGTCATTATTTTTGTATTGTATGTGATTATAGAACTTTGATAGCTTTTATAAAAATTATACTAAACTCTTTCTCTATGTAACATTTTGTTGTTGAACTGGAAGCAGATTACTTTTCTATATTGGGCCTTTCACAAGCTAGAGTCAAGTAATTGATGAGTGCTAAAGTTAAAGGGTGCCAAATTAAGTCGTAAAACCCCAAAAGGACACGTTCCAAATATAGACGGACAGGTAGTTTTAGCAGTGCAGACAGTAATGGGTTTTATAGCTTGCCCTTAAGTAGTAGTTCCTCCCTGTCTGAGCTTATGGCACAGCCACTCTAAAGAACAACACCTGTTTGTCTGAATGTACCAGTAATCAGACATGGAGCGCCGCTGGGATCCAGAGAGGGAGGGGGAGGCCAGATGGACCTATCCCAGGAGAGGTGCACAAGGACGGGCCACTCTGACAAGTCCTGCAGCCTCTCCAACCAGGCTCTGTAAACTTATTCATCTCAATTGAGAATAAAGTGGAAGTATTTCTTTAGGTATAGACTGACCTGTAACAAACAAAACAGCAAAGGAAACTTGTAAAAAGAGAATGAGAAAGTAAACAGAATGCCTAATGCAGGTAGGGGCCGCAGAGGGCCAGCAGTCCTCCATGCGACTTCTACAAACTCACAAGGAAAGGAAGCAAGGGGAGAGAGAGGGGTGAGACACTGCTTTACAGTTCATAAATATGCTTGTAAAAGATTCAAATAAAGTTTTTCACTAGACAAGTTATTGTGTTATGTAGGTTATTGGAACAATACAATATTTAAACATGCAGTATTTAACCTTTCTGATGACGGGACCACCATCTGCTTGTCTCGTCGGTATAGCCTTAAACTTTTCTATTTTAGATTTATTCAGCTACTGGGTTTTCAGCTAAAACAATATCTTAAAACCCCTAAAATAGCTTCATGTCTCATTCACCTACCTTAACTTACTCTATATCTTTGTGTTGTCAAATTATTTAAGTATTCAAGTTCATCACATTATGGCAGTGTTCTTAAACTGATAAAATGGCATTCTGGGATGAGATAAGAGTACTAAAGCAATAATGGAAATAGTCTATTCAGCTATCTGTTAAAGGTGACATTTTGAGAACTTTCACCATTCAATATAATATTTTGTATTAAATTGTCAATTGCTAGGGGGACAGCCTTGAGTTTTTCAAGTTTTCATCATTCTGAAAAACAAGGATAATAAGTTCCTCTAAAATCTTGACATCATTAAATGTATAGCGTATCCTTATCAAAACTACATCCTGAGGGTATTGCTGCATTTTCATTTAAACCTGATGATGGACATTGGACAGTTTGTTTGTGGCTTCACCTCCCACTGAAATCCCTTCTTTTGTGCATGTTTTTTGTTTCTTTTCGCTTCTTGTCTTTTTTTTAAGAACATTAAATGCAAATTATAGCCAGGCTGATTATCATATAAACGGATGTAGCCTGAAGGGGCAAGACGTTCACTTTTATTTATTTATTTATTTTGTCATATTTTTTCAATGTCGGCCGTAAAACTCAAGCTTTAATCAGTCCGCACTTTTCTTTTAAAGACATAAGGGACTCTGGGACTGGTGGACCGGAGCTGTGTGCCGTTATAAGAGGAGTTGTATTTACAAGCAGAGTGAGTGCTACCTCTACAATGGTGAGCATAGTTCAACTTCAGTACCAATCAATCGTATTTCATTACTATCACACAAATATCGAATTAAGGTAAGGTACTACAGGTGACTGGAGACTATAATTTCAACTACAACTGCTACCAGGAATGTCAATGTGTAGTTTTACTGTAAATATACGTCTCAATAGCAAGCTACAAATTATGACTTGGTTATGAGCAAATGAATATAGTCTGAAGACAATATTAAAGGTACACTATGTAACTACTGGGGACCTCCGCAATAGTTACGCAGCATATTTGTCTCCATGGAGATACTATTTATATTTGCTTGTAAACAGCTTACAGAGAGCAGGCATGCTTCTCCACATATCTGATCTGTAACCTGCTTGTCTAAATGGAGATAAGTTTAATGTCACACTTTGGAAGGTTCTAGGCAAATCAAGAACATCTCCATTTTTGACATATTACAAAATGACTTAAGGATTCTATTAAAAAAAGTAGAGGCCCTAGTCATAAGTAGATTGATCAGATTAAAAAAGAACAAAGAAACAAATCAATGGATGACAAATTGTGTTTAAAACTACATGAATTAACAATGTACATATTTCCCAGATTTCCTAGAAAGAGACAACTTTATTTTGTATACCTAAAAACACCTCTAGCTGAAGTTTCAATCATCTAAAAGCTCCGAGTAAACGGCGTGGTATCAGTGGACTTCTTGCCGCTCAGAGGAGACATTTTGGACTGGGCTCATGTTTGCAGTCACTCAGCAGTTACAAGTGTCTCATTTGAATTCACAGAGAGCGCAGGGAGCATTGTCGGCTAAATTACCCAGAACTAACATGGTCGGGGAAGATAGAGCTGAGTGGTGGCAAGAGAAAAACGATAAAACGAAAAAAGAGTCACAAACAAATCAACACTAAATAAATGAAAAATTGTGTCTCGGAAAAAGTTGTTGTCATTTAAAGATTAATTATCCTCTTGTTATTTGGGAAAAGATGGAACGTCATCGAGCCCAAACTCACATATTGAAATGACTCCGCAGGATGCCAGATTGATTTGCAGTTTGACAATGAAATTATTTTCGTTTTTTGCAAGAAACATGTAATTGTTTTTAACACTGGTTAGCAACACAGACGTGACACTGACATCTGCCAACACCAACGGATTTCTGCTTCGGCAAGTAACTCATTAGGTACTCGGTCAGTTCAGTTCAGCTTTTAATTACAATATTTAACAGTACATTCAAATCCAAATAAAAAAAATAAAAAATTGTTGTTCGGTTCAATAACACAAAGAGTAGGCAAGAAAGATGCTACAACTTTATCAAATTTCCTAAACTTGCTCTATTTAGTTTTTTCTCCTGCCGTAGCATTAAATGTACCTATGGAGAAGATGAAGGTTACACCAAGTTACAAGTCATATCTGTGGACAGGCAAGCCCACTCACAGGATGAATGCATGTTTTCAAGTATTTTATTTTTGCAATTAAAACACCTGCAATTGAATAGGGTGAGAAAATTTTAAAGCCATATTTTGGAAACTTCCAGGCAAAAGTAAAATCACGTCCAGACAGATAGGCAGGTTGTGTATCCTCTTGAGAAATGTTACGCCATGCACCTTTAAATTTGTGAAGGCCTTTACACAGCTAAATATTTTATCATGTTTTGATGATTGACCATTTGTTCAGAGTATAGTACGCAACTGATCAGCGATTCTGCCCTTTTCTTTTGGGTTTGGAAAACTGTTAAATTGAATAGATTCTTTTAAACAGAAACCCACTGTCATATTTTTGTTTTCCCTTTTTTACACTTGCATTTGTGATTCTAAATTGTCCAAAAACATTCGTAGTAACACTGACGATGAGGCATTTCGCACAAGCCTCATGAATCAATTCACCACAACCTAAAATACACAGTGTTCTCTTCTGCCTTTTCCAATGTTTCACCTGAATTTTCCTGGAGTTGTTTTTCCTCTCCTCACATTAAATATTGCGAAAACTCCCCATAACCTCACATTACTCTGTTAACTATAACTCCAAGTGCGTTAACCCATTCACCCGAGTCTATAACGCACTGCCTTTGAACCCAGCCAAAGTTCCCACTGAGGCCAGCACCAATCAGATACAATCACATGGGAATGCAGACCAGGCAGTGCATTTTCTCCCTTTTTCCTCTCTCTCTCCTTCTCTCCATCTCCCTCTTTCTTCTGTGCACTTGTTTTTCAGTTTGAATTGCCAGTCTGCTCCTGTAGGTCCAGAGGCTCCATGGACTCCTCCTCTGAAGTGTAGCCTCCAGCAGTGAGCAGGGGACAGACCTGCACTGTCCAGTTGTCATGGTGTCAGCTTATGAACCAAATCTCAAATGCATACACAAATTTTGATGGTGTTTGTACAATGGAAAATTCCTGCACCGTGCCCACCTAAAATTAGCAGTCTGGTCGTTATGCCTAATTTGAATGAAAAACCAAATGATTAACATATTACGGTTATCATTAAACTGCTCACACAAACAAATTATCAGCATGGCCGCATACACATTATATAGAAACAATATGAACTGACCTGTGCAACATTTTGAGAATTTTTCCAAATTCAAAAGATGCACAATTTTGTTTTAAATTGTTAATCATTACTGTAATGGTCCTAGATTCTCATCATCCTGAAACCCATAGTAATGCTGCATTCGTTTATCCTTCCGACTCAGACTTGAATCTTGGATATGACGTCACGTCTGAGCTTCAACTGTATTATTATGTTTTCGTTTGCCCGACTCTGAAAAAACATGGATGCCATCGTTGCTTTAGCATTGGCCAATTATCAGGTGCTCCAAAATACAGTGAGTCTGTGCTTCAGCAACACAAACCTGAGGAAGAATTCAGTATAAATAGTATAATTCAGTATATTGGTAAAGTGAAAGCGTTGGTGTTAAGTGACAGTAGATTATTTTGACACGTTAGGTAGCAGGAAATGGGCTAAAAATATGGGCGACTACCATAGTAGGTAGATAGGCACTGATATGGACGCAGTGAGGTACTGCTGTAATACGAGTGATTGAAATAGATTTTTAACCGTCAATTAAACTACCAAACCGTCCAAACACAATGAAAACAGTTCATACAAGTGACACTGAGCTCAGCTTCTTAGATTCTATCTTGGAATCTTTGTTCGGTCTCCTCCGAGCTCATTCAAGTTCCAAGTCGGGTAGTCTGAGGAAAAGCAGCGAGTCAGTGCGTGTCGCTAGGCAATGTCCTCGGATCTCCGAGAAGGAAGGATAATTCAACACACTATTATATAACAATGATATTTTAAATGCATTCAGTGCTAAAACATATGCAAATTAATTATTTTTACTTCAAAATGTGCAATAAAAAAGCTACTTTATGGCACTACTTGCTGTGTGAATGGTCAGAATAATAATGGTATGTCTGTCATAATATTGAAATTGAATGTATGGTGTCAAAATGCTTTTGATTAAAAGTTAATTTAACAAGGTATTCAGTGGTTTAATCATTGAACCACGATTACAGTTACAGAAATAGATGATTATGTAGCTGTGCAAGTTTGCATTCAGTCCATTGAAAGAATAACTTGACTAACATCCAAACAAAGTTTATTTTTTTCCTTTTTACGTATTGATTACCCTTTTATTTGCTAGGTAAACATCTTGAATGCTACAGGAATACAATAGCTGCGCTGTTCGTATTTAAAATTACATTTATGATGATTTACATTATGTATTGTTTTTCTGTAACTCAATCTGTGTACACATTGTGCTCTACAAATAAACTTTTTTTCTACATTGTTTAAACTAAAGTTATCCAGTGATGGGATTTTTTATGATTAGACAAACATAACTATTGCCATGATTTTGAAAGAGTGCCCGTACACATAAGCAGTGTTCAGAGTCCCTGCTGCATTGGTGACTTTATACTCCCTCCATGTAGCGCTGCAGCAGAAACAGTGACAGGCCGATAAGCACAGACAAGCCCTGCATGAGAACGACACTGAGCCAGTCCAAGACCAACCACTACTATGATCCACACTGAGAGCACACTGATCCATGGGGCAGCTTGTGCTTTGAGCCAGTCCCAAGTGTGGAGAAATGCAGTTCCAATTATAGGTCATTTGCCATTTGAAGTATAAAAACACAATGGGAAAAAGCATACATTCATCCACTAAAAAAAACATAATAAATACATATTAAGGGATGAGAGCATGACTATTATACTAATATTGAAAAGGACTGCATGAAAAAATAATTAAATTAGCAACATAAGAGGTCACAGTGGCAGAGGTGGTAAAGTAGTATTATCATAACCAGAGAGTTGGCTGTTCAAGCACTTAACACTGTGGATGTGTCCCTGGGCCAGACACTCCATCCTGTTAAAATGAATGCAGTGGGAATGTGGTCTGAGAGGCCATTGAGGCAACCAGTGCAACAAGTGCTAGGAGCGAATGCTTGTCAAGATGTAGTGTCAATCTTTAAAAGTGCAGTATAAATCCAAGAAAGTATATTTTATTAGTACTTACTCAGTCAAAGGTGCGGTGAAGTCAGTGCACCTTTTGACAGTTTAGAAAAGGGGTGATGTATGGTGATAAATATCAACTTATAGTCTGATTC